>LIEC01010698.1:0-199513 GCA_001925005.1 Drosera capensis
ACAAAAAAAAGGAACATAAACAACAATAGCTAAGTGTTATACATACCAAGGGTGATTCGCCTACTCCATCATCTGCAAGAACATGACCACATATCAAAAACAGGGAGTAAAGCTCTTCCAGTATAGCCGTCGGATCACTCCTGTGTTTGTTCTACAAAGCAAGAGCACCGTCAAAATAAAGTCGAAGGATGAAAACAAACTTCAAAAGTTAAAACATAAAGAGAACATTTGTTGTCTATTATCCCATCATACAGAACCAAATATTATCGTTCTTCATTGTCTTGAAGGCCTTCTATAGAAAGGAAGGATGGCACAGACCAAGGCTTCATCACTCGAAAAGATAAGTGAAAAGAAGAGGAGAGACAAGGCAAGATTCACAGGAGGGGCTAGAAAGATGGCCTCCATCTCCCAACACCCAACAGACTCGGGGCATGACCTAGGTGCGGTGATGCCGAAGGAAGATGAGCAAAGATTGGGGACAGAACGTGTAGGTATTCATGGAGAAGATAAACAGAAATGAAGGGGAAAATTATAATTAAAAAGAATGACAATTCCATTTATGAATGATCGAAGAATACATCAAGAGTGAAAGGAATAAAAAGAGCACTTGGAAAGGGATACAACTCTAGACTATTCTTTCTATGCCGGTGAAATGAGCAATTGCCGGCCAGTACTAACCAGATATATGGGATATATTGCTTTCACCCGATGAAAGATAGCACCTAGCAGGATTCGGGATATGCCCATATGCTTATCTAAATGACTTGTCCTAAAACTTTCCCCCGCCATCTTCAAATTCAACATGAGGGACAACGTAATGAAATTTCCTCGCCAAGGAGACTATAAATAACACAGCTTCTCACGGAAACAAGGAGAAAGAATGAAGAAGAAAGTGGTGTCCTATGCGTCTTTGCATGTCTACCATAGTAACAGATATACAAACACTTAAAACGCATTCTGGAAAATAACATTCATATCTATCGGAGAAGTCTACATTCTGCTGTTATCTATGGGCCATTCGGTACATGGTTTACTGGTAAGAATAATAGCACTAGAAGCATTACTAGAGGCAATACAAAAATATATAAATTCTAACTAGGCTGATTGGCAAAAGAGTACCATAAGCTATAAGTACAGGGACTTGCATTGTTGCTGCCAATACTGTTTCCACCATAAATGTCACCAACATCATTGTCATTTGAAAAAAAGGTGCATACATTTCACACAGTTGATAAAAAGACGCTAAATGTTAAAACACTAAAAGCACACCTGGGCAAGCCAAGCAAAACGCTCCGAAAAGAGTTTTGTTAACAGAGGAACTGAGTGTTCAATGGCAGCTCTTGCAATAGTGCCATATGAACTAAGCCTTTCGTCCATTCCTACAGGGATCATATGAAGTAAGAAGTTACTTCAGATTTAAGGCTAAAAGAAAAATAAATGAGGATTCCCTCTATAGCACAGGACTAGTAAGTTAGCATGAAACAAAAGATAAAGAGCACTCTAAATTCATATAGATGAGTTTATGAGCTTAGATGCATACCTATAACAGAAGCCTGAAGATAACTCCCGACGTCATCATCGTTGAAGGCTGATGCAGCTGCAGCTGCATCTCAAAAGAAAACAAGCAGCCCAATCATGTTTAATCTCATTCAACCAGAGGAGAACTACCGACAAAAAATGAAGAGGCATCTTGGTATGGGGAATTTACATTTCAGTTCAGACTTCACAATCAATCGGAACAGACCGGCTGCAGCACTTATTCCGTCATCAGAAAGCAGTTTTTGACTCCCACTGTCTGTTGGCTGAAAATAACAACCCAACGAGCATGATAGTATTACACTGTTTTTCTAGGTAAGGAATCCCAAAAGTGCATAAAACAAGGTGGGTCACCGTTCATCATCTACTTGTGACTTATGAGAGTCAAAGACTACTGTTTAGTGGAGTCTGGGAAAAAAGAACCTACACCACTTTGGTTCACAAGCTGAGAGGCTATTTACATCATAGACTAGTTAACGAGTAGTCAAATGATCATGACTTGGCAGCATCATAATAAGTTCCAATCGAGAAAAAGTCGAGCAACAACAGAAGATTTTGCAAGTTCAAGAGCAAAATCTATGAGCTGAGGCAGAGGGAGGATGGACATGCCTAAAGTGGAAGATATAACTCACAAGCACTCTCAGCTGAGCGTGGACAACTAAACTCCAAAATGCAGCTTAAGCATCTAACAGTTTCAGGGCAAAACTCATTCACCCTAGTATAACCCCTTCGCAGCATGCTTGACTAAGAAGAAAATGGTTTGCTTTCATACGTTCTATGTGATAAATTAAACCATGAAAGTGAAATGTAAAGCATTTATATACCGCAAGAAGAGCAGTCCAGGTATCCAATAAAATATCTCTTGCCACCCAACTCCATTTCTCTTCATCACTATCGCTCATTATAAGACTTTTCAACGCTTCAGCCATTAAGGCAGACAATAGATCAATCGTCCCAGATGGGCTGCAAGTTCATGGAGCAGCTAGAAAAATCAGTATTCATCGAGAAGTTTCAGTATCCCAGATCACCTAGAAAAGCAAATGAGGCATGGTAAAATGGGAATCAGGCATACCATATGGACCTTAAAAGCCCGTCAAAAACAACTGGAGAAGTTACATTGGCCATGGCCAGTAGCGCCCGGCAAGCATCAAGCATTTCGCTGATTTATTTAAACAAACATAAGCAAAATTAAGCAGAACTGAAGTAGCCAAATAATGCATATAAGAGCAGCACGTAACACCACGTGATTTCTCAAACAAAATTTAACTTCATGATGCACAACCTGTCACTTTTCCCATTTTCAAGTTCTTGGGAAACTACAGCAGGAGGATTAATCCATGGAAAAATTCCAGATAGCAACTGTATGAGGTGGTGCTCTTGCATTTTAGAATTATCTTCATCACGGAAGAAGAAAAAAGACGAATTAGTCACCAAAAATCAAACCAAACAAGAAAAAAGAGTGGAAACAAATGAACAAAGAAATACATCAGGAAGATGATGGAGCACAGGCCAAGGGAAATAATCCGAAAACATGACTTCTGAATAGTCATGACATAATAAAATCAAAACAAATACCACTAAGCCTTTACCTTGCATGAAAAGACTATTCTAATCAAATGTTTCCTAGCTAAAACCACCAATAATAATTAATGTCACATGGAATCACCATTGTCTTTAGGTATTAAACCAAAAATCGGGATTTATTGTTCCCTATCTAAAACCATCAATCTTGATTTTCAAAGAAAAGATCTCAGTGTCATCAAACCAAAAATAACTACATACATACCAGAAGCAAAAATGGTGCCTGACAAGGAACAAAGCTGTAGAATCAGCTTTCGAGCAGCAACAGCCATCGGACAATCAAGCCAGTATCCTTCTGATGACTTCAATCGCCAAGACCCATACAAGCTCAAAAGCCACATGACATGTCCGCTTGAAATTAATAGGTCTTGCCATGAAGAGCCAGGCTACAAAGACAACGCGATTTGAACAGAAAACATGGAAATCAGCTTATTTATTATTTTTCTATACAGGAGTATTCTATTTCTTTTTTCAAATTGCTAACCCATCAAAGTGTTCTACCCTAAATCTTGATTCCATAACAGCATACTTCCCTCAAATCTTTTATAATTTGACAAGGGGAGATTCCCACCTACAGAGTACTCCAAAGAGGTTTCATTCGGGGTCATTCATGAGCTTGTATCAAGGATCAACAGGTCTCACAAGCTCGCCTTTATCTGGAATCTGAATAACGTATGATATTATACTGATGCACAATGCAAAATACTGATATTATACCTAATCCAATTAAGCCTTGACGTAAGGAAGATCTGTTTCTTCCCGACTTTTTATTAGAAAAATCGAATTTCCTTCAATGTGACAGCTAATTTATGAATTATCATACTATATGCCAATAAATATAGGGAAAAGGGAGTGTGTGTCTCATGACATAGGTTTGTCTATTAGTTAATGAATGGTTGAGATTAAAACATAATATTCTAATCGCAACCCTTCATTTATGTTGTTTTAATCTCAACCGTTCATTTATTATTAGATACACCTATGTCATGACACACACTCCTAAGCCGATAAATGTATTTTATTTCCTTTACGATATGTCCTTCAAGCTAAACATGGCATCCAACAACCAGCACTGTGATAATACAAGAGACAGTTTTACTAGCACATAATGACGAATGTACTTTCACTAACCGGTAAGTTTGTTAAATGTAAGACATTTCTACAGAAAAGAAAACTAAATTGATGATGAGTTACTTTATCACAACAGCAACTCCCCACTTCCCAGTCAATTTAAAAGGTCTCAAAAGCATAGTAGTGCTGCAGAGGATAAAGGAAATTTAGAAGTTTTAATAGGAAATAGGTACCTGGACAGGAGCAAAGTTAGGCTTTCCAGAAGGCAAAGCATCATCTCTAGCTTCCATGTAGAAAACGTCTATGGAGGTTTTTCCAACATCAACGGATGTATGCCGGAAATCCCAGCTCAATATTTGTAGCATCAGACGCAGAGCGGCAGTACAAACTTTAACTTCTGGAGCTTCAGAATTTGATTCAATAACTCTGTTTGTGAGACCCAATGCAGCTTCTTGTGCCCAACAGTAAAACATCTAATATTCAAAGTAATATCATAAATCTACAGAAATACACATGGGCATCACTAACAAATGAGAGAAGGGTGGTTGGACCTTCAGATAGTCCCGCTCCATTGAAAGCCTACAGAACTCATGCAACTCTCTTGGAAGGCCTAGAGCAGTTGAAGTAGATGGCAAAAACTCAGATACCTGAAGGGACATTCCCACACCCCATCAATAAGGAGGTCAGTATAGATATGAGAAAACAGAAGAAAAACAGTGATAAAGGATACTCATAGAGATGAACTAAGCAGGAGGAAACACAAGTACCAGAGACTCCAAGAAATGTATTCCAAAATACTGCACATAAACATCATGACTGCCACTAACTGCTTGCTTTACCTGCAGGATGGAATGCCAGTCAAAAGGAAACACTATAAATATCAATTGCCTTCCTAAAATGCACAAGCCAACTCAAACGAACATTCATTTAGAACAAGAGAATAAGGAGGCTGCTCAACTCGCATTCTGAAATCAAGGAAAAGGAATGAACTGCATTAGACCTATTATTTCTATGAGGACTGCAGCACATGACCTCTATATATGAAACAATTAATGATCAAAGTGCAATAAGCACAAAAATGTCACAAAGAGAAGAGAAAAAGCCTGATCATAACACAGATGATGGATTAGCTCAGTCGCATTGGAACCATCTTGACTTTGATACCTCTAAAAGGAAACCTTCCTTATCAGTAGCTGCAAACTCAAGCCTGCGAAGAAAACATAGACACTGCATAGTTACGAATAACACAAGGCTCGCACCCACATCAGTTATACTCCCTCCACACTACAAAATTGCACCATTTCATACTTAGGATGCCCCAATATAATCCCAGCAACTTTAAACTGGAAAGATTTTAATCAAGATAACTAGATCTCTCCCATTGATGCATCAAAGAGCACTAACTGACCTATCATCTACTAATTCACAAAGCCCAATCGCGAAAAATCATAGGAATATTCAAGCAGTCAACCAAACTCAACACTCCATTATATCTCGTATGGGGTCAAATGCTGCAATTTT
Organism: Drosera capensis; assembly: GCA_001925005.1. Taxonomy (NCBI): domain Eukaryota; kingdom Viridiplantae; phylum Streptophyta; class Magnoliopsida; order Caryophyllales; family Droseraceae; genus Drosera; species Drosera capensis. The sequence continues at coordinate 5,710 of LIEC01010698.1, forward strand.
TCCAGGAAGGAAGGAGCCAGTCAGTGATTGGAGAAGCAAGAAACTCACCAACCCCTTTTCATCAACTGAGCAGCCACAGAAGACACTTTCGCCAAGACATATCCCGCAGGGTAAGTAGCATTCTGCATGACATAGCACAAGCAGAAACTGGAAAAGGAAAAAAAGAAAGTTAACAAACGAACAAAGCGTAACGATGACAAGATCATATCATGAGGCAAATTTCTATAAGACTAGAAGGAAAATGAAGAACAGATAACTCATCAGTTATCAGCCACCTCTATTGTCCCCCGTTTACAGATATGTTAACTGCTAGAAGCAGCTTAGACCAAACTTACATTATTGAGCAGATTGATACGATTAAACTTTATCCTGTCGTAAATCAAATTTCTCCCACACCAACTTGAATGGAAACAAAAGTTACGATGAAAGGAACTCTTTAAGACAAAATGGATAGAGCAAGATGGAACCCTGGAAGGTCCTTTAAAAAGCAGACCCACCTAGAAAGCTAATTATCTCTTACTTTAAGAAAAGGAAGAAGTGGGGAAAAACTGGTGATTTTGCATGCTATCTTTTATTCCACACTCTCAGGACACAGAGTAGTCTACTGGAACTTTTTGAGTAGAAGTGGGACTACTTTTCTCTTCCTTGGACAGCCGATAACGCCATCTCCCCTCAATCCTTAATCTTCGTAAACATTTCAATCTTTCACTTAGTTGGTTTCACACGAATTCCACCTAAATTTAAGCTTCCAATTTCAGGTTCCCCTACCATGCAGCATACGTAATTAAAGCAAAGGCACTTTTAATTTTAACTACAACCATAAATCTCACCTGATCAGGCCTCTCTTATCGTCCAATGAAAAGAGTGCCCACTCTCGCATAGCTGCATCACGAATGATAGCGGCGGCCTGAAACCTTGCGCTTGGCACTTGGGAATGTTCTGAAGAAAGTGAAGAACCGAATTCAAAAAGAATTACCCACAAAAAATGATACTAACTCGCATGAATACATAAACTAGTAAGAATACACGTACACAGTGAACCCAAGTGCAATACAGTTATCAGTGCTTCAAGCACTAATTTGAGTTGCACTCTGAGAGGAACTTTCCCAGTTCCTACCATGAGCAATACTGTCACAAGCATGATGGTGACGCCACAATGGATTAACTCTCTATACCTACTATGAGAAAAAGGTAACCGAGACCTAAACTCAACTTCACACCAAATAAGCATTCCAGATAAACGATCAATCCAGACTTACCAAGAATGAACCGACAGGATGGATAGGGTCGAGGAGAATTCTTCAAGGTCGCAATAGCAGCCTCAGCCGCAGCCGGATTCACATGCATCTGCAACCACACATGGACAAAACCTAATCAACCCAACCTAACCCAACCCAACATCAAACAACAACACTATCAAAAATTTCTAGGGTTTACACAAAACCCCCATTCCATTCCCTGAAACCCTAATCGATACGTCAGAACATGAAACTGCAAACTAATTAGTGGAAACCTGAATGGAATTGCAAGCGAATTCGATGGAGCGCATGATGGATTGAAGATGACCGATGTCACCGACGTCGTCGCCGTTGGCCTGCATCGTGGTCGGAGAGAAACTTGACAAGCGAGGAGAATAGGTAAAAAGTGATCGGAGTCGGCGATGGGCGGAGAGGAAATCGGCGAGACTTCTCCGTCGTCAGGTCTATCTGTCGATTGACAAAATGGTTTCGCTGAGACTGACGGTATGCAATTAATCAGTGATATGATGCTTATCTGTTTACGGTTGTTTCTTTGCTTGCGTTTTTACTAACAACCGAGGGATGATACTGCACTCCTTTATTCAGGATTCATCTTGATAGCTGTCTTCATCTATTGTAGACCTATGTCATGGCTTCCTCCATGGATGTGTGTGTTTGGGGTGATGGGAGGAAAAGAGATTTTCAAATACCAATGGATGGAATTATCTTCGAGATTAGGCTCCAAAATTTTTTTGGCACAGGATTGTTTGGTTCAAAAGAAACATTCCAAGACATGTCTTCATTACTTGGTTAATGATGCGACAAAGACTATACCCATGATCGCCTCATAGGAATAGGTTTACTGGATTGTGCTCTATGTGTTTTCTATAAGAAAGAAGTGGAGACCTATGACCACTTATTCTTTTCCTGCACTTTTCTTAGTCCTTTGATGCAGGAGTGGCAGCAAAATTGTGCTCTTAATTTTGTATCTACCTCCTTCACTAGAAACTCCGCTTCTCCTGAAAATTCATACACTGGATACTTTGAGGTCTTACATCAAGCACTTAAAGAGAAGATGACCACAAGAACTATCACTCAACTTCTATTTTGCAGCCTAGTTTACACCATTTTGAACCACATGAATGACATCAGTTTTCGAGCAGTAAAACTATGCAAAGTTACTTGTTCAAATTATGTATGGACATTACTTATGTTAGGAAAGAGCACTTCAATGAGGATGAGAAAAAACTATTGACTAACTGGAAGATCAAGCTGGATGGATAAGTTGTTTTGTATATGTTCATATTTCTTGAGTCATGTAACCATTTATGTATGTAATAGTTTATCCATTCTGGGAGAAATTCCTATAACATTTGTAGAATGCATGTATGTAATTTTCTATGGAAACTTAGGTTTCTAATGATTAGGCAGGGAACTAAAGGGCATGGTGACTCATCCCTTCAATAGCTTTGTAAATAAACTAATTATTTTCAATGATAAAAAAAAACAAAAAACAGCCAAGTTATTAAAGCAAATTGGAACCAACAAATTGGTAAACCCAAATTGATCAATCAAGCAATATCAACATCGTGTTCCTCGATCATATATAAAGGAGATGTCCCAAGTCTAAACACTTCACAGCCGCAAAAGAAACGGCCCACGAAGTGCTGATTCCTCTGGTGCTGCTGATTCCATGAGCACAATAAATCCACAGCAGAATTAGATCAATCTCCAATGTAATTCACAAACTCGTCGATTATGAGACACTTCGTACGACTGCCCTCCACCCACGTCAAACATTCCCACAGATGACTGGAACAAAATTGGCTACCAGATAAGTGACATCTCACTTGTACATAGTTGTCCCGTGCCGGCAGGATACAAATGTTTCATCGCGGGATTTAGGCGCTACAAAACAAAGTTAAGAGCAACAATCCATTCTTCGGGATACTTGGTGCACATACTGTTAACAAAACCTAACTACTCCATCCAGGACAAGAAAATAGAACAGAAAGGCACCAAAAGAAACCACTATCACGACTGCATGTCAGATGCTTCTTCATTTCCCTCGTCTTCTGGTACTTCATTAAACATATATTGGCTTTGATACTCCATCAAGTACTGGGTCGATCTCTTCACGTCCAAGAACAGCTGATAAACTCTACTTATATCCTCCATCTCAACAACCTTACCCTTGCGCTTCTGGCAAGCTAAGGAAGAGGAGGTGATCAAGTGGATGGCATACCTCAGTGAGGTTTCTACGCCGATCTTTGTCAACAGAACTTTCGCTTCTTCGGACATTTCTACATCCTCCTCTTGGCATCTTATGTCCAAGATCTTGCGGATGTCATCCTCTGAGTATGGCTCAGTTTTAATGACGAGCAGCCGGTCCAAGAGATCGATGGGGATGCCATGCGGGGACTTGTAGTTGGTGCCTCTGATCACTGTATGGCCCCTATTTGTGGCAACAACTAATATCGGGGCCATCTCATTCTCTAAAGCACGATTGAGGAAAGAGAAGCACTCTACATCCAGCATGTGGACCTCGTCGATAAAGAGAACACCAGGGACCACCTCTGCCTTCCCTTCTTCCCTCCATTCAGCCACCTTCATGTCAATCTGTTCCCTTACTTCAGATCGGATTTCACCGGTATCTCCTGTGAAGAGGGCAAGGAATCCTTGTGTTCTGCAATTCATGGCAAAAAGATTGTGCTATATCAATTTTCGGTTACAAATCTAACTGCAAGACACTCAACCAACTTGAGATCAATTGAAAAGATATACTTCTTCAAATCACATTTTTCCAGCATTATTGGCAAGGAGTTAAGCACACACCCAAAAGACAGTTCCACTTACATTATTCTGATTCGCTACTCCCCAGTCTCAGGAACGTATATAGCATCCAGTTCCGGCAAAAATATGCAGCCTATTGAGACCTCATCACAAAGTAAACAAATCCCCCAGAAAATGCAAGGCTTGCAAGCCCATGATATCTTTAAACCCCACAAAAGTGGGATTCAACCATTCACTCACACGAACCCAAATATACTGTATAGTAGATATTCGAGACAGGCAACTCTCTTCCTACAGAAATGGTAGCATTTTCTTAGCTGCTAAAGATCTCACAGTCGAACAAGCCCGAGCAAAATGTTGTGACTTTACGGGCCCACATGCAGAGACTGCAATTTTCCGTTCATAAGAATGTAATTCATTCTTAAAAATAGAATTCATCCTCTAAGAGCTGAAGCAAGTTAACAAGTTGTCCACAATTCACTATAGAACATATAAAACATATGTTCTATTTTTCCTCGGACAATACTGTTTTCAAAACTGCTGCTGGAGTAAGAATTCTTTGCCCAAGAGCTGAAGTAAATTTTCTCATCCTTTTTAGATTTTATCCACAGGTAAGCCTCCGTAATCAATGTTTGAGTGTTGAAATTTGTATTTCCCAAAAGAAACATCAAATCAACAAATTGACAAGAAATATGTGACAAGAAAATGATTCTACATGCTTCTGGAAGGAAAGGGGGAAAAAGAAAAAAAATGTAAGCTTGATGAAAATGGAGTTGTGTAGACAAGAAAAAACTTAGCAGCAGCAACAACGTGGACATGATGGTATCGTTACTATCATATTATGAACACAAACTAAAGCAGATGCCAAAAAAGCTTTATGCCAGCCACAACAAAGAAACTCCTCGCATCTGTGAATCCACAATTCATTCCCCTCGAGTAGAGCATGCCATTCTACTACGATCTAATTTCAAATGCCACGGCACAGCCATAATGTCAGGTTAAGTAACCCACAGACAGCTCTAAAAAAACCCTATTTGGGAGTTAGTCATTCGACTCATTCCACACATCTATTCTTCTGATCAAGCTACTATTCATAGACAGAAATCATGCCCAACACTTACAACCCTCCCATCACAGAAACAAACATAACCAGAACATCATTGACCGAGCCCTTCCCAATTCTCAAATCAATCATACTAGAACTTTATTTTACAACTCATTCAAATGCACAAATGTGGTCAAATCAATGTAGATTTAGAAATTCAGAGAGCAGCAACATACTACCTGCTATTGATGACATCGATCTCATGAAGCGTAACACAATGAACAACCTCCTTTCTCTTCTGCAACTCCCCATCAGGACACTGCACAAACTTCGTATTCCCCCCAACCGCATCATAATCCCTAGACCTCGAAAACGATCTCCCGAGCTTAGTAATCTTCCCACTAGTCTTGTCCAACGCGATCACATCCCCGCTCTGCACCTTCTCCTTTCCCATCGCCTCAATCAGCTTCACCCCCATATCGTAACACGCCTCCATCTCCGTCGTCTTCAACGTCACCTTCCCAGTCTTTGCAGCCGCCCCCGCCGCTCCCGGCCTATCAATCAAAATCTCCACCACTTCCCCCTCAATCACCTCCGTCTCCTCCTTTATCCTCACTCCGATCGCCTTCCTGAAGGCCTGCGTCAGCGCCTCAGTTTTCGAGATCTCGAATGAGAAGATCTCGGAAGCCGAGAGCATTGCGAAGGGGGTTTGGTCACCTAGAGACTTGGCGAGGCCCATGGCGATGGCGGTCTTACCGGTCCCGGGCTGGCCCGCAATGAGGACTCCTCGGCCGGCGATTCGACCGGATCTGATCATGTGGAGGATCACTCCGGCGGCCTTGCGGGCCGGGAGCTGGCCCACTAGGCCCTCGGAGACGGAGCGGGGAGTGAGGGTGGAGTCGAGCCCGAGCCCGCGGATGTGGGAGTGGGCCCCGATTCGCTCGATTCGGGTCAGGTCTCGGGTTTCCGAGAGCTTGAGTTCCGCCATTGATGGGATTGCTGTAGAGGAGAGAAAGTGAGGTGGTTGCTGATTAGGCTTTTAGGGTTTTGTGTCTGAGCCCTGGTGAGTGGTCACCGCTCCCATCCACCAAGTTGAGCACTTTTCCCTTTTTTATGCTCTCTCTCCGTATGGTCAATTTGCGACAAATTGAGCTATATTCCCGTAATTATATTTACGACGGTTCGATCTAGTCAAAATAAAATTTGATTATTATAATTTGATAGATTTTGTATAATATGATTAAAAAATATATAATTAATTTAATTTTTATAATAATAAATGAATATATATATATATATATTTATTATGTTTTGTTATTGTCAATAATAAAAAAATTCAAATGTAAATATGCAATTGATTAAAAAAACAAACATATTATTAGAGTAATTTTTTTCAAATAAATAATCATCAAGCAATGCCATCATGGGACTGTATTACAGGACAAAACATTAACCCATATTTCATGGATCATGACAACCTAGAGTGAGATCACGACATGGTTTTCGTACAGTTTTTTAAAATGAATTCGTACAATTTTTTATTTGTCGACAAAACATTTCTTTGTTGAAAAATTTCTTCCTTTCCTTCTTTTATTCCCCCTGTTTCTTTTTTTTTTTTTAAAGGAAAAGATGCAGCTCAATAATTTCTCAGTTTAGTTTCTCCAAATTCGTGGTTCTCTTTTCCCTTTGATTTTCATCTGTTTAATCTCACATCAGGGCTTCGTTCCACATAGAATCGCAACAGGGTTGATCTTTTATTTTTTCAACAACAAATTCAAGCAATTTGTTCTCTTTCAATTTTGCAGTTTCACCATTCATTGAAAGAATCAAAATGGTTCAATAAAAATCGTGTCTTGATTTTGATCGAAGCTGGTGGATCAATTCCTTTCTGGGTTTGATGGGATGTGATTTTCCTGGGTTTCTAGCTGTTTGATTTGTTCAAATTTGGTGCCTTCGGTGTTTTTTTTTTTTTTTTTTTGGGGTTTGAATAAAATGAAGTATAATTCGTGGGTTTTGTATGAATTTGGTGATGGGTAATGAATGAAGGGGCAGGGAAGGGGTGAATTTGGGGTTGTAGAGGTGAATGTAGAGGTTTAAATCGCGGTATTCGGATCCGAAACGATGACTGATCAGATCATTGGTGGAAAGTATAAGCTTGGCAGGAAGATTGGGAGCGGTTCCTTTGGTGAACTTTATCTGGGTATGCACATCAAATGTTTTAATGTTGTTATAAGAAATATTTCAAATTTGTTGGCATGATCTGCTATGTTGTCGTGAATGATTTGAAGATTTGATTGATGCAGGTGTTAATGTACAGAATGGAGAGGAAGTGGCCGTGAAGCTGGTAAGCTTCTGCCTTAATCTGATAATCGTATGTTTGTTGTTTTGTAGTATTTGCTAGCTCTGTCCATTGTGATAAATTATTGTTTTGGGAGCATTGTTCCATGCGTATATGTTAAATGATTTGATGGGAGGAGTATTGTCATTGAGGGGTAATACGTGCTTTGGCCTTGGTATGGCGCTCAGATCTATAGGGTATTAGGTTGAATCGTTTTACTCTTAATAAGTTAAGAAAAAGTTATGACGCGTCTATGTTTGAAGTAGCTATTTTCTCATATGACATGGTGTACCTTGCATAAAGCTTGCTAATTCTTTCTTTAATATATGTTTTTGTTTCTGTCGTATGTCTGATGCATTTTATGGAATCGATTTTTCTCACTGTATCTTTCTCTGAGCTGATGATTCATCTTGTGTTTGCTTTTCTCGCTCTCAACAGGAATCTGTAAAGACAAAGCACCCTCAACTACAATATGAGTCCAAATTGTACATGCTTCTTCAGGGTGGAAGTAAGTGTTTTCTGGGTTTTTGAGAAATTGTGTTTGAAACTTTGAAGATGATAGCGTTTGAAAATCATTATTCAACTGATTTTGTTCCTTGTTCTTCAACTAAAGCTGGAATACCCCATCTGAAGTGGTGTGGAGTCGAAGGTGAATACAATGCCATGGTCATTGACCTCCTTGGTCCGAGCCTTGAAGACTTGTTCAATTATTGCAACAGAAAGTTCTCCCTGAAGACCGTGTTGATGCTTGCTGATCAATTAGTACGTGGCATGTTACTTCTTTGTGTTTTATCTAGTTCTTTACTTTTATTTTATGATTATCGTAATCCCCGAATTATATGTTTTTATACAGATCGGCAGAGTTGAGTACATGCACTCAAGAGGTTTTATCCATCGGGATATCAAGCCCGACAACTTCCTGATGGGATTGGGACGTAAAGCGAATCAGGTTCTTCTTTCTGCTTTTTCTTATTGATAGTCTTTCTACAGGTACATAGTACAGAATTAAAAAAAAAATCAAATATGTGGGAAAATATCGCTGTTACTTCTTTGTGGTTCACTGAAGATAGTGAAAGAGAAGGCTTCTGAACCATAACATTTCAGTTTAGGTTCTGGCATTCTGCCTAGTGCCTATAGAGCGACTCCAGTATTTGACAGCTTTTGCCTTCTATCTTCTCTTTTGTGTTGCTGTTTGCATGCTACAGGTGTATGTAATTGATTATGGCCTGGCAAAGAAGTACAAGGATCTTCAAACTCGTAAACATATACCTTATAGGTAATGCATGTTGATGCTTGCAAGTTGAATCTGCACCTGGACTGTCGTAATTGATAAATATAGTCAAGATGCAAACTTTTTTTTGCTAACCGAGAGTTAATGTCATGTATAAGAAGTAAAAATCTTAATAATAATTTTTCCATTTTCTCATCACTATTTACAGGGAAAACAAGAACCTCACAGGCACAGCTCGATATGCCAGTGTTAATACCCACATTGGTGTAGGTAGTAACTTGCAACTTGCTTCTGTTAGGCCATTATTTCGTGTCACCTGCAATTGTAGCTTGCAAGATTAAATTCGAATATTTCCTCCTTGTGCAGAACAAAGCCGAAGGGATGATATGGAATCTCTTGGTTATGTTCTCATGTATTTCCTGAGAGGAAGGTGGATTCATCTTCTGCCTCTTTGATATGTTCATTTTGAGCATGATTCCGGAACGACTGATATTTTTCTTTTTCTTTTGGGTCTTAACCGTCTCTGTTGTCCTATTTATTGCTGTGCAACAGCCTTCCTTGGCAGGGATTAAAAGCAGGTACTAAGAAGCAGAAATATGACAAGATAAGCGAGAAAAAGATGCTGACTCCCATAGAGGTATTTGCCTCTCTAGTCTCCTTGTTACTTTTAGTTCTCTCTGGGATAGGTATTAGCAGAAGGATGTAGTTTTGGTAGTTGAAGACAGAAATCACCACTGAGATGGTGTGCTTCTACAATCTAGATGTCCTTTCGAAGGTGGAGGAAGCTTTGATGCCGGAGGCAGTTACATATTTTAAATGGTTGATTTTTGAAGAGTCCTTGGTGCTCCTTCCACATTGACATTTGGATGTAACGGAGATTGGATCTCGAAACTGAGTGAGTCCATAAGGCAAACTGAGTGAAGATTGAGAGGCTTTTCAGGAAGTTGGCGCTATCCTGGAGCCTATGGACAAGTGAGCTGGTGTTATAGGGAGGAATATATGAGGGCTTCAGGGGAGTCTAGAAAACTTTAATACAGCAGGATCTTGTCTGTGTGTAGAGGTAGATGGATTTTGATTTTGACTTGGAAGTGAGTCTGTTGGTTATGTTTGCTTTGGACGTGGTTAGTGCCCAAGAAGGTGGTTTTTTTATTACTAGGGACTCAAGAGTCCTCGGCCCGACATTGTAGGAGGGGTACCCAGGAGCACGTTCAAGATCTATTAGTGCTTGCTTGGTGATTTTGGTCAATGCCGTATATACTTAATTAAATATTTGTTAAAATGTGATATTATGAGACAGGCAGGTCGCTGCACCTGGAGCATTGCCTATGGTTCACTAAGGATAGTGAACTTCTACACTCTTATGACATCGAATAGGCTGCAAAGTTATTATGTCATATTGAAGATAATTTATGGTGGTGTCCATCAGTCCTGTTAGTTACAAACTCTTTGTCAACTGGTTTCAGTTAGCAGCCAAAAATGTTCATGATAAAGCGCACAAACTTCATATAAAAAAGAATCTATTGCCATGTGGCCAAATGATCAACATATATTGCTATTATTCCTTATTGCTATTTTCCCCAAGTCCTATTACCCTGCCTTCATAATGTTATATGGTGTTACTCTAATGCAGGTTCTTTGCAGATCATATCCTACTGAATTCACATCATATTTTCATCACTGCCGCTCACTTCGCTTTGAGGACAAGCCTGATTATTCATATTTGAAGCGGCTTTTTCGAGACTTGTTTATCCGAGAAGGTAAATGTACAGAATTTTGTGTTTTATGTTTTTTCCAGGTGGTGTTTATTCTGAAGAGTCTTTCGTTTGCTTGTTTCTTGTGAATCGTTCATTTATATTACACCGTATATGGACGCCGGATAGTCATTTGAACTTTCTTTCTGCATGACATATTATGCTGTTTTATTTTAATTTTTTCATATCTTTGCTCCCATCGCAGATTGTTTGGTTTCATCATCCTCTTTCTACTACTATGATTGATGACTCGGGACTCTTGTATGATGATTTACAAAACTTATAACGCCTTTGTTTTACTTGTCCAGGTTACCAGTTTGACTATGTATTCGACTGGACTGTGCTGAAGTACCCTCATATCAGTTCCAGTTCTCGACTTAAGGTTGGTCACTCTGGTGTGGATTCCTTGGTTGATTACTTCACATCACATTATGTATGTGTGTTGCATCTTATTCGTTTGTCTGTCTGTTCATTTCAGCCGCCCGGTGGAAAAGCATTGAATACTGGGCAATCTGCTGAAAGAACAGATCGCACTTCAGGTTCGTTTGTCGTTTTATGTTTCGTTGAAGGTATAGTGGTTGCACGGTTGTTTAACTCATTTGCATGTTATTAGCATGTGGTATAAAGACTGCATTTAAATTATCATGGTCGGTGTTATTGCAATTGATCCAGCTACCAATCTCGACGAATATTTTGCAATTGTAGGACAAGATGCTCGTGACAGATTGTCCGGAGCTCTTGAGTCCTTCGCAAGAAAGAATGCGTCTGGCTCTGGACTCCTTGCTGATCATTTAAGGCTCAAGGCACCAGAAGCTGGATCACCCTCATATAAGGACCGGGTTAGTCATACTCCGCATATATCATTGAACGTATTCCCATACATCATTCTTAGATTATGATCTGGTCACATGCGTTGTTGTTCTATGAGCTCTGAGATTCGTGTAATTCATACTGTTTTTTGGAATCTGCAGCAATCTGAATCCATGAAAGGAGCCCACTCTTCCACTCAAAATGGCAGCACGTCAAGGAGAGCAGTGGCTTCCACCAGCAGACCAAGTTCTTCTGGTGGGCCTAGTGAGCGGTCAAGCCGAGTGGTCTCAGCCAGCAGCAGCCGTCTCTCCACCAGCCAAAGAATGAAACCTGGGTCTGAACCCAGTCGACTAGGAACCCCCTCTCGCAGCACAGCCACCAAAGGCATCCTTGAGGATTCTATGAAGAGCTTGGAGCTACTCTCGCTTAGTAGAGAAAAGAGGAAGTAAACGGTGTCATTTTGTACCTGATAAATATCTCCGATCATCGACTTCTTATCATGTACAAAACACGGTAATCTATTTCCAACTAAATGATCTAAGATGAAGAGAGCCGTTTTGGATTTGAGAAAAAATTGCCGTGTATAGGAGTGAGACGAACTGAAAACGAGCTGGCTATGTCTTGCATAAGGCGAATGTTTATTTTATGATCTGGAGGTGTGATTTGGTTATCAATCTTATAGTTATTGGGAAGTTGATTTTAATGTCGATTGCATTGATATTGAACTCCAATTTCTTCTCATATTAAAGAATGGTACAATATTTTGGATTGATAGTTTTGGTTATGATGTAAACCACACATGTTTCAATATTAATTATAGTTGCCTGACTAATTAATAACATTAATCATTTACGATTTGTCAATATGATTATACCTAATCTATACAATAATAATAGATATTGATATTTTCATTTGTTATATGGATTATAGTTCTTTGATAGCATTATATAATGTCTTGGAGAATCCTCCCTGTCATAATCTCACCATTAACATATGCTATGATCCAATCCATTCGTACATACACCGATCACATGATAAACTTTCAAGGATGATGATACTAGTGATTAACAAATAACGACACATGCTATCATCAATCAAGGGAAAGGGAAAGAGAGAGAGAAAGCCACAGTGTGTGTACCACCCTCTCTTTCTTCCCTCCCCTTTTCCCTTGGAGGGCTACGATTTCGAGGCAAACCCGCGATAGATTCATCCCATTCTCTCATTTCCTTCTCAGCTTCTCCATCGATTCATTTCATCTCCCCTCGATCGATGTCGAAATTGTACATCTTTTCCTTCTCATTTCATCGAGATCCGTATACGTTTCCCTTGCTTTAGGGTAACCAAGAAAGTAGCTGGATGTCATCGGCATCATCGGCATCATCGGCTTGATGATGACTTGCGTATCGGATTGACTCCCTGTGATGATGAATCGGCGATTCGATTGACATATAATAAAAGTTTGGGATTTGGGCATTCGGGGATTGTTTGGATTTTTGTGTTCTAGGGTTTGGTTTGTTGTGGTGAGATTGAGCGGGTTTGTTGGTTTCGTGTGATTTTTGGGGTGTTGCGGATGTGCGAGATTGGTTGTGGGTGCTAGGTTTTTTGTTCTTGGGAATGGAGATGGAATTGAGCGGAGATTTGGCGTCTCTCGATGCGGAATTGTTGCAGCTGCCTGAGGTGTCTCCTTTGGCGCTGAAATCGAATCCGTATATCGGACAAGGGTTGTTCGAACAGTGGCTTTCGCTGCCCGAGACGAATCGACTGGTATGCTGCATCTTGCTTTGTTTTTTTTTTTCTCTTTTTTGCGACGGTTTGAATGGATGTGACGGGTGTATGTGTTTGATGATGGGATTTCTTTGTATTTGGAATCGGGTTGGAATGATCAAGAATGCCGTGGATTTTTCCCTTTCGTGTCCGACACACGTCGGTTGTCAATGTTAGAGAGGCTTAGAACTTTATGTGAATATACGCAAAAGTGCAAGTAGATTTTTCTTTGGGTGTTTCTGTTTAAGACGGGGTGGGTTGGTTTGAGTTCTGAAGGTAACTTCATTCGAAAGCATTGATCAGCATGTTATGTTGATGCCTTGTGTTGCATTTTGACTCGATCAACCGAGGTGTAGAAGTTGTACGAAGTACAGAGTTTTATGCTATGACAAATGTCATGGAGCATTCAGCATAAGCGGGACTGACTAGAGCAGCATCATTTATAGTTATTGCTAGTGCGTTAGAATGAAGTAATACAATTGACATCATGTGCAAATCATTTATCGCTGATGAATAATGGAATCATTGCAAATGTTGAGTTATATGGAATTTTTACTTATGTAGAAATATTTCAAACTGTGAACTAGTTATAAGGTCATGGTTTGTAATCAATTCATTGACATGTGGGTCGAAGAATTTACGTTGGGTTGGAAAAAAAATTGTATGAAGCTTGTCTGGTCCCGGGGTATGGCCATTGATTAATTCATTCATTTATGTTCTCCTAGTCTTGTGATTTATCATATTGATGCTTGGCATTCTGAGGAGTGAAGAAAATTCATATTGAAGTTCATCCTTTGTTAAACATGGATACCGAAGCATATATTCTTGAAATTAAATTGATTAAGGTTGCATACATGACTGTTGACGTGATAAGCTGTTGGAATGATAAACTCTTTGCAAAAAGGGTTTTGGATTATTTCTGTTATCAGTCTTATTTCACTTGCTGCAGTTGGTACTTCGTGTGCTTTTTAATGGTTTTCTAGTAGCTTCTTTCTTGGAGTTCTGACTTCGTAGGTAGGCTACCATTTTCTGCTCTGTGAGATTTGTTGCGTGCCATTATCGACATCCACAAAAATTGCAATTAAAGAATAAAAAAGGAAATATGAGTCGAAATATGTTCCAAGGTCAAGAGTATCATAAGGAAAGTGGTTCGATTTGAAATTTGGAAAAAATGAGGAACGTTTGAATTGTAAGGGCATATATTCTCATTGAATAGCTCGTACATTTGATGCTATTGGATTCCATTTGGGGTTAAGACTAATTAGCACCGATTTTATTACTCCTTTCCCGGTTGTATTGCCCTTTTTTCCCTGGGGTGGGAGGGGGTGTTGCGGGTGGCAGTGAGGTTTGCCTCAGGGACGGTTGAAAGCCTCCTGCTTTTTCCTGAGACGAGTTGCATTGCTGATTATGGAATATGTGATAAATAGCCTGGTTTATATGGATGATTTGGATTACTTGCTACAATCATTCTTGGATCAGAAGGCTCATCTGATATCCCATAGCTCTGCTCTTGGATGATATTCACCGCTTCCTGTTTGGCTTCACTGGCTTTTATGTCATATACCTGATTATGTGTCTGCCATGGGTCATCACAGGTGAAGTCATTGGTTAATGATGCGAAGGCTGGGATCTCTCTTAATGTCCCTGGAAACACTTCAAGCCCAAAGGCTTCCACAAGCAATCCAATTCCTTCCATGTTTCCTGCTGGGAGTGCTCCTCCTCTATCACCCAGAAGTTCTTCTGGTTCTCCTCGAATTACAAAGCTCAGGGCTGGCCCTTCCTCCTTAGGATCTCCTCTTAAGTTAGTCAGTGAGCCCGCGAAGGAGCTGATACCTCAGGTTGAATTATTCTTTCTAATTTTATTTCTCTATTTTAGCATTAGCTTGTAGGCATGTGTTGTCTTGTGTTATCATTATTCTAACCAACCAAGTGTCGATGGGATTTTGTATTGCAGTTCTACTTTCAAAATGGACGCCCCCCACCAAAAGAATTAAGGGAACGGTCCTTGTTCAGGATAAATCAATTCTTTTATGGTCATTCCGATGGACTGCAGATGAATGGTGAGAAATTCTTGGCTATATTAGCTCAATCTTTGAATTTCTTGATAAAATTTCTACTTGAAATGCAGAATTTAAGACTGTTACTAAAGAACTTTGCAAGCTTCCATCATTCTTCTCTACTATCCTCTTCCGGAAGATAGATGTTAACTGCACTGGTTTCGTTACCAGGTAAAAGGTTTTGTTTGTTTAAGTATCAATTATTTGTTTGTGATATATGTTTAGTTGTAATGTAGCCACATATTTATGGAAATATTTGATAATTTTCTTATGCTATTGTGTTGCTCCATCTTTTCTTAAACTTCATATAGGTCAGATTTGGTTCTGTTGCTATTTGATTATGGTTGCTTTCTCATCATTGATTATATTGATTTTGTGCATATTTTGTAGATGTCTTTTTATCTTTGGTTTTGTTTACCCTTCGAATAGCAAAAGGCTATTGTTTACCCTTCATCGCATCGTTTTACTTTATGCTGTTTATAAGAATGTCGGCCTCTGTACTGCTGGATGTGATGCTCTTTGTATGGTACTTCTGATTGTGACTGAGAATTTTTATTTTGTCTTAAACAATTATTTGAAGGGATGCCTTTGTTGACTTCTGGGTCAATGGCAACATGTTGACTATGGACATAGCAACTCAAATTTATACAATAATGAAGCAACCTGATAAAAAATATCTTGTGCAGGTATTTTGCTTCAATACTCTATACTCTTAAAGAGTGTTGGGGAATTTTTCATATGAGTTGGCAGTTTGGCTTGTAGTTTTAAGAACCCACTCTTGAATTGTCTCCACAGGACGACTTCAAATCTATTCTTCGAGAACTGTTAGCAACTCACCCTGGATTGGAGTTCTTGCAGAGTACACCGGAGTTTCAGGAGAGATATGGTATGTTAAATTTTTATGTTTTTCTCCTTGATAGATTGTTTTCCATCTGGTGCTTTTTGTCGGGTATCATCGTTTTTTTATTTATGTAAAGTCATTTTTACTTTTTATATGCATGCTGATTTGATGTTTTGTTTTCCTGGCACAGCTGAAACTGTTATACACAGAATATTTTACTATATCAATAGAGCAGGAAATGGCCATTTAACTCTTAGGGAGTTGAAACGTGGTAATTTAATAACAGCCATGCTGCATGCTGACGAAGAAGAGGACATTAACAAAGTTTTGAGGTTGGAAGTGGAACTTTTCTTTCGTGTGTATCTCTTTAATCCCTTGTTTCCGGATTAGGTTTGGTGTTAGTCATTCTTGTGATTAATACAATTTTTTGTTCCTTTTTTTTTTGTGCCATAATTAGGTACTTCTCGTATGAGCACTTCTATGTTATATACTGCAAGTTCTGGGAGTTGGATACAGACCATGATTTTCTGATTGACAAAGAAAACCTGATCAGATATGGTAACCATGCTCTTACATACAGAATCGTGGATAGAATATTCTCGCAGGTTTGTGTTCTTCCGGTTTATAGAGCGGTTATATGTGGGGAACTTAGTTATTAAGCAATTCAGTGAGGTAAAATTATCTTTTTATTCTTTAATGTTTTATCAGATTCCCCGGAAGTTTACTAGTAGTGTTGAGGGCAAAATGGGATATGAAGATTTCGTCTACTTCATTCTCGCAGAGGAGGACAAATCATCAGAACCTAGTCTCGAGTATTGGTAATTTGCTAATCTCTCTCGATCATAAATTGTATTCAACTGATCACATTTGTTGATGTTGAAAGTATACGACCCTGTTTTGGTAGTCTTTGACTGCGTGTCTGTTTTGCACGTTTTCTTGTCACCCTGACTCAGCCATGTGTGAGGCAGGACTGTTTGCAGTTGATTATTACACTTGAGAATCCTGAGCAATCAATAAGTGGAGCAGTCTCAAAGTCCAGGTCCATCTTTTATAATGAGTACCTCAGTCCAAGTTACAGAAATATGTCCTGTCAATAAGTAAGCTTTTGGAGTCCAGGGTGCAGTGAAAAAGCTTTTATTAAGATGAACCTACGATGCAGGGAGTTGTAATTGGATGATATAAATGAGCTTTCTGGAAAGTCTTGGTGTTTTTTGTCATATTCTAGTTTTATTTTATTGGACTTATGATTAATATGTCGTATCATGTGTTCTATTCAGGCTGATTGACTTTGTTGGGGACAACAGTTAATTATGTCTGTAAATTAAATGTAAACTTCTAAATTAAGCTTTGTGTGTTCACCTTTTTGGTTTCTACTGCATTGATTTGTTCATATGTTGTTAGTCTATTCATATGCCTCTGCTGTTTGTATTTTCATGTGATCTATTGGGAGCTCGGAGTAATAAAACCACAGTTTGTTCTATCAGTATGAATATTGTTCAAGTCACGATGGTTGGACACTCTTCTTTTCCCAGGTTCAAATGCATAGACTTGGATGGAAATGGTGTTATCACACGGAATGAGATGCAATTCTTCTACGAGGAACAGTTGCATAGAATGGAGTGTATAGCGCAGGAGCCTGTGCTTTTTGAGGATATCTTATGTCAGATCGTCGATATGATTGGACCTGAGGTTACCTTCTACAAGTCTTCTTTTGTTGTTTTTTTAGGATTAAAATATTTTCTCTACTTTAAACGCTAGCTTTCATACTTCTGCCCGTTACTTTCTCAAATGGTGTCATATTGTGCTATGTTATTTGGAGATTGGCATGATAATCTGTAAATATCGGAAATAAACAATTGCTTCATCCTGGAAGAGGTAATTCCTATGTCAATAGCTGGACTGGAAAAAAAAAAAAACAGGGACCATTTCTGGTTTTATTGATAGGCATCATGTGCAGAGAATGTGATACGTAACCTATGGATTGATGTGTCAGTTGTTTTGGGTGCTTGCGATCTCCAATGGGATGTCCATGATGGTTTGTTTTTACAGTATATGTTGCGACTGTGTTTCTATCTTCGACTTTGCTGGCATCCTTTGCGACTAAATAAAGACTATATAGTCTATAGGCTCATATTGTTGAACGATAAAGATACCATGTTTACTTGAGGAGATCTTTTTTGCAATATATTAGATTACTTTTATGGCTATTATGATGCAGTCGAATTGCATCATGCATGTAGGCTTTTTTAGGTTTTAGGATGGTTTGCTGCGTGTCATATGTTGCCTAGCATGTATCTACTCGAAGGTATTTTGACTAGTATCTTGCTAGGTCTGGAGGAGCGTACCACTTGTAAATAATCCAAGGACCATCACAGGTATAGGAACAACTAAGGGTACTAAAGAAACAAGAACAACAACTACTAATTCATCTGCTAATATATTTCCAAAAAGTCGAAAACTAAGTGATAAAGGTTTTGTGAAATCTTCTAATGATTAGCTTTTTCTCTTTCTGCGACTATTGAAATTAGCATCAGCAGACGATATGCGGCATTTACTATTTAGAAAGTCGTTTTCAAGCCGCTAAGTGCATTAGTTGACTTCCCCTAAGAGATTTTCCATACTTAAAAAATAGTTTCAAGCAAACATTGATTTAAAACGGTGTTGCTATTGACTAAATGTTGAAACACAAACGGGGATAATTGGGGATGTTTAAGACCTGGTTAGTCTAATTATTTTGTTTTTGTTCAATTTGGCATGTTTGCAGGACGAGAGTTACTTCACGCTACGTGACATGAAAGGGAGTAAACTTTCAGGCAGTGTCTTCAACATACTCTTCAATCTTAACAAGTTTATGGCCTTTGAAACCCGGGATCCGTTCCTTATTCGCCAGGTAAATGCAACTGCCTAGTCTTTTGGGGCAGGCTGTAGTGCTGTACAGCTTTTATGCTGCTAACTTAGTTACTCCCCTGATGCTGATTCAAATGTCAACAGGAAAGAGAAAATCCTACATTGACAGAGTGGGATCGCTTTGCCCATAGGGAATATATCAGGCTTTCGATGGAAGAGGA
The DNA here is from genome assembly GCA_001925005.1 of Drosera capensis. NCBI lineage: Eukaryota > Viridiplantae > Streptophyta > Magnoliopsida > Caryophyllales > Droseraceae > Drosera > Drosera capensis. The sequence continues at coordinate 24,646 of LIEC01010698.1, forward strand.
TGTTGATGATGCTTCAAATGGTAGTGCAGAAGTATGGGATGAATCGCTCGAGGCTCCCTTCTGATTGAATACAGTGAGTTGCTTTTATGGTGACTTTGAGTAGTTTAAAATTCTAATCCCAAGTGTATATCAATAGACGAAACTACGAAGACCACAAAATGCTGCAAACTAGGAACTGTTTGAACCCTGGCATGGAATCTGGTGTAGGAGTGAAACCTGGAACTAGGTTAGGATATGAGATTCATTTCAATTCTAAGGTTTGCATATATGGGTGTGAACATGCAGGACTGAAGGATATAGTTTGTTAAAATCTGGCCGTTGGACAAAAATGGTCCATTGCTGAAAGTGCCATGACCTTTCGTCAATCTGGGTAACCAAACATTTTCATCGAAGATAATTAGAGGCAATGCCGGGTAAATTACATCTTTGATCTGTGCGGCCGTGAAGGATTTCAGATCCGTGCTGGATAAATAACACTAGGACAGGCTTGCACAAGGGGAAGATAGGCGCTTGCGATCGGGGAACTCCAGCAACCGCACTGGGTCTTCAGTTCTTCTTCTTTCCGTTTGGTCTCTGCTCGTAATTGAGTTTGGTTCTCCGTTTCCCCCGTGTGTTGTTTTTCTCTATTCATTCTATTTAGTGAGATACGTATATTTCAAGTAGTAACTGTGTCCAATTGACAGCCCCCATTGATCAATATGAACTAGCTTTTGCTGTCATCTGGTGGTTTGTTTTGTTGTTGTTGCCGCTGTTCTGGGTTGAAACTCTTCGAAGGTCATGTCTGTCTAGATCTAAATCTGTAGGGATTTGTCCTCTTAGAGCAAAGTTTATACATCTGTAGCCTGAAATCCTTAAGTCGTGTCCGTTATATCTGTCGTAATGAGTTTCTGATGTTACGATCCCTTGGACGAGTTTTGGTTATGATCTTCTCAGTTTCCCATTGTCCTTGTGATATTTCTCCAATTCTTCCATTCGCGTTCGCAATGCTTACGACACATCACACTTGTCGAAAGCATCATTCCTTGGCACATAAGTGACGGACTCCTTTATTTCCTTCGACAACGGTATATGCTACGTTGATTGCTTGGCATGTACACAAAAAGATTCCCATCATAATTTTACAATTTCAGTACTACTGTATAATTGAGCCAGTGACATTTAGGCGAAAAAGTGCAGAAAAGGGGACCAAATAAAGGCACATAGATAGTGGACACCGATTGGGCTCATTTAGGTGGGGACAATGCTGTACTGTTGGTGAGGAGCAACATGGGCCGGCCCATCAACACAGGACAGACAATACAAGTGCAATGCAGTTTGGATCTATCAATACATCATATAGATTTGTTATGTGAGATATGCAATGCACCATTTATCATAGGCATGCGGTCTCAATCACACATATATATGTGAACAAAATGTCACCACTTAGCTTGAATTTAAAGTTGTACACACAGTACCTTTTTCTTGGCGCAACAAGATTCAGAGTGTTCGGTCGACCATTTGTTCGTCCATTTTTACAATAATGTCCCGTATGGGTGAAGATTATATGATGGTTATCGTAATTGTTTCTTTTGAAAGATACGAACTCGAACGTCTCGAACATGTAAAATATGACAAAGAAAATCAATTTATAAATTTAAGATTACAAGACTTAACAAACATATAAAAACACGGATCATCCACACTTCACATGATAAACGAATAATAAATGATTCGAATCAACAATATCAATGTAAAATGAAGTTAGAATTCAAACACATAAAAAACAAGATGTGAATCAAACAATTACGATTTTGTGAGATGAAGCAAATAATTCTTCAAACCGTAAGTCTATGTATTGACTATTCCACATCCAGAAAACATGATAAAAAGTTCCACCAGAATTATCCGCGAGAATACAACTCACACGCCTCTAAAATACCCATTGTCCAATATCACACACCTTTCACTCGACATTGTAAATTCACATTCAATTTGTTTTGTCCACCTCTCCCACAAATCCCAAGCCAGAAGAAAAAACGAATATGATGATGAGAGTGTTGTACCATTTTCCCATCTCATGGATTGGATGAGATGTTGAGAAATCACCGGATCCATTATCCCAATGTTATCATCCATCAACATAGAGAGAGAACCTGAGAAAGTGAAAGACAAGAAGATAGAGAACGAGAGGGTCTGGTTTGGTGGGTACTATTGATGAAAGAAGAAGTTGGATCGTTTTAATCAGAATATTAAATGCTTCAACTCAACAGCAACAACCCTGCAAGCAAAGCAGAGCAAACCAAGCAACAAAGATCAAACCAAGGAAACCAAATACTCTGAAAATTGCTACACAACTAGTCTGTCTACTTTTTGATATGAGATGTAGACAGAGAAATCTAGCAAATCTGAGGAAATTTGAGGGTGAATTGCTTGGTTTCAGCAACTGCCCACCTTCGATTTTCCTCTCAAGATTCGTTTTTTCAGGTGCCCACTGGGTCAATTCTCTTCATCAAGGTAAATTTCTTATGGGTTTCTTCGATTTCCCATTTTTTTGGGTTTTGATTGAAATTGGCATCTGGGTTTCTGTAATAAGAGGGATTCTGGGGCTAAGTCTTGCCTGATCTATGAAATTTGTATCTTTTGGAAATCTAGGGTTTGTGTTCTGCTTCTGGGATTTGTATCCGGGCATGTTTGTTAGCTGATTTGGGTACCTTTTTGGTTTGTTGGCTTTTCAGCATCTTGTGATATCAGATCCTGGCTTTTCATTGCTTTGAAGAAAGGATGAGAGTTTGTGGTGGTCATTTCTGCAGTACCAGTTTAGAAGAATATGACATTTTGATTCTTTGGTGACTTGTTGGGGGAAGACTAATACCGAGGGGGCGTGGCGGTAAATCCCTGGTGATTGAATTTTCGGCGAGGAAGAGTAGTGGAACCTGCCCAGTAGCTTCGATTACAGAAGGAAAATGGTAGATTTTTCACTTTAGGTGTTGAATAGAGTGAAGTGGGTCGGAGACTAGGACTAGAATGGAGGACTTCTCCAAATATGCTCATAGCCCGGCTCATTCAGCTGTTCTTCGTCGTGATTATTATGCTCTGCATAAGATTATTGGAAGCGTTCCTAGATTGCCAAAGGCTGGAGAGGTGAACACTGAGGCTGAATCCATTGCTGCTGAGCTTGATGCTGATAAGTTTTCGGAGGTGATTGATAGGAGAGATGTTCCCGGGCGTGAGACGCCATTGCATCTTGCGGTCAGACTAAAGGATGCACAATCAGCTAAGATATTGATGGCTGCTGGTGCTGATTGGAGTTTACAGAATGAGAATGGCTGGAATGCACTTCAGGATGCAGTTTGCACCAGGGAAGAACAGATTGCTATGATAATTGCACGACACTATCAACCCCACGCTTGGGCAAAATGGTGTCGTCGGCTTCCTCGAATCATTGCTACAATGGCGAGGATACGTGACTTCTACATGGAGATATCTTTCCATTTTGAGAGTTCTGTTATCCCTTTCATTGGCAGGATTGCCCCTTCAGATACTTATCGCATATGGAAGCGGGGTTCTAATCTTCGTGCTGATATGACCCTTGCTGGTTTTGATGGGTTCCGGATTCAACGATCAGATCAAACATTTCTCTTCCTCGGAGATGGTTACTCTCCCGAAAATGGTAGCACATCGTTGCCTTCAGGTTCTTTGATTGTCCTTTCTCACAAGGATAAAGAAATAACAAATGCTTTGGAGGGAGCTGGTGCTCTTCCGTCAGAAGCTGAAGTTGCCCATGAAGTAGCATTGATGTCTCAGACTAACACTTACAGGCCAGGCGTTGATGTTACCCAGGCTGAGCTTGTCCCACAGTTGAATTGGAGGAGACAAGAGAGGACGGAGATGGTTGGCAATTGGAAGGCTAAGATCTTTGACATGCTTAACGTCATGGTGAGTGTGAAGTCAAGGCGTGTCCCTGGAGCTTTGACAGATGAGGAGCTTTTTGCTGTAGATGATGACGATGAACACGCCAATGGCATAGAACATGATGATTTGGATGGTGTATTGACTGCCGAAGAGAGAAAGCAGTTGGACTCTGCCCTCCGAATGGGTGATTCAGAGGATCCTTTTGATGATGAGGGCAGTGGTTACAAGGATTGCCATGAAAATGGGGTTAGCAGTGACAACGGTTTGAGTAATGGTACTCCGAAGGATAAGAAAAGTTGGTTCAGCTGGAAGAAGAAGGGTATCAAGAACCCTACTAATGGCCCTGCCAATTCTATCAAGAAGATTCCGGAGCTGTCACCCTCACGTGAAACTCAGAAGGATGATTTCGGGGATACAAAGAAGAGAGGAGATAAAAACAGCAAGAAGAAACTGAAGAAAGGAACCTCCACTGAGTCTAAGCTTGAGAGTGAGTACAAGAAGAGTTTGAGGCCGGTGTTGTGGTTGACTCCAGATTTCCCTTTGAAGACGGAGGAGTTATTGCCTTTACTAGACATATTGGCGAATAAGGTTAAGGCTATTAGAAGACTTAGGGAGCTTTTGACTACCAAACTACCTCAAGGCACTTTCCCGGTTAAGGTAATCATGCTTTTGATTTGCTTAGTCTTTGAAGCATTACTTGTCATTCTGTTGCATTGGGTATGCACGTTGCGACTTTTAGCTCTTATACGTGCTGCTGTTGCCTCAAAATTTTCTTTTTGGTTCTTGAGGTAACCCTCTTTCTCTTGCCATTAGGTTGCACCTTCTTCTTTCCCCTGGAGTGTTTTATACGAAGCTATCCATAAGTTTTACCTTATCACTTTTTGTGCCAACGTGAGATTTCGGGTCAAGTAGAAAATAAAGCGTAGTTGGGATGTGCTGCTACATAGCAGGACAATGAGTATTATTTCGTTCTCCTGAAGTACCTATAGGCTACAGTTAGATATAATATTTGTGACCTTTCGAGTATAACCTTGTGCTTTTGTCCTCCGCAAAGTTATGCAACCTGGATTAGACTCGCCCTCCCATACCTTGTCTTGACAGGAGCACCGGGATTGTTATTCGACATGCATTGGGTAAAATGAAAAATTTGATGAAAATTTCCCATTTGATAGTAGCTAACGGGGAAATAAGCTATAGGGTGATTGTCATGTTGTAGGCGTTTGAGAAAACAAGTTTCACTGTTGCAGGTTGCCATCCCAATCGTCCCAACTATTAGGGTGATGGTCACATTCACAAAATTTGAAGACCTTCAGCCACTGGAGGAGTTTTCAACTCCTCCTTCAAGTCCAACGCATTTCCAAGATGCAAAGTCGGATGGTTCAACTTCATGGATCTCGTGGGTCAGACGGAAAAGCGGTGGCCTATCAAGTGACAGCAGTGATGGTCGTTACCACACAGATGATGTTGATCCTTTTCACATCCCATCGGACTACATATGGGTCGATGCCAAAGAAAGAAAACGTCTTAGTAAGTCTAAGAAGACCAAGACTAAGAAGAATCCAAAGCCAGCAGGTTCGAAAAGTGACGATATGGAACATCTGTTGAGCGAAGAAGCGGAGTGATGGACGTTAAGGTGGTTGTTCATGCTTTTATGATTTGATCCGTGACAAGGTGATGCCATGAAGCTGCTTTTATGATTCGATCCGTGACATGGTGATGCGATGAAGCTATAGCAAAACACAACATAGAATGTTTGTTAAATGTGATCTGAAGTTTGAGAGAAGCAGGATTTGGTACTTCTCTTGCAACCGGTTTACAGCTGTTTGTCGACCTTAATTAACGGCCCGGTTTGTTGTATCTGTCTATCATCACTCACAAGTCGCTATTGTGATCTTTGTTCCACTTAATTGAGCCATTGTTGTGACCTCCTGGTGTCGTTTGCTGTCCAGCTGAAGCATTTGCCAATTTTTCTCGAAAATTTCATTTCCTTTGACAACACGGTTGTTTTGTCAAAACTTCAAAAATGGTATTGTAGAAATTCTGGGATAATTTCTAGAGATTAAGCTTACAAGCTTATACCTTTCTAAGGTTAACGCTTCAAAAAGATATTTTAAAAAATTTTCTCTTTAAATAATTGTTAAAACCTAAAAAATGGTATTGTAGAAATTCTGGGATATTTTCTAAAGATTAAGGTTACAAGCTTATATCTTTCTAAGGTTAACGCTTCCAAAAGATATTTTAATAATTTTGATCTTTAAATAATTTTTCTGAAACTATAATCTTACTTAATAGTAGTAGCATTTTTTGTCCTTCCTTATCCAGGAAGAAAACGCGAAAATCCCAAAAAAGGGATGAGCAGAAGAGTGCAACTGAGACGCCTCGCAAGTAACCAACTATAAATTCATCGACAAAATTCCCGTTCGATTTGTTGAGTTCCCCAAATCCCAAGATAAACCCTAATCAACGCAACCCAGATGAGATTATGAGGGTTTGGTTTGGTGATCAGATATTAAACCCTAATGAGCACAACTCAGGTTTTCCTTCGTTTCCTAATTCTAGGGTTTTCTGGATTTGGTGTTGATCAATTAGATAACAATGTTTTTGTTGTTCGTGACAGAAATAAGTAATGTATATCTTATTTTCTTTGGCCATTGTTTATTAATGGGAACATTGGGTTATGATGGTTGTTGCATGTTTGTGTCGTTGATTAGGATGTCATGGTTTGTTTTGGCGATGTTTTCAGCATGAAGTGTTGGAAAGTATGATCGTATATGCATATGTGGCGAGCTCTTTTTCTTTTTATACATTTTTATCTTAACATATCTGCATTCAAATGACTCTTTGATCATGAAACGTGTACATATAATGTGAATGACATGCATATACGGACTGATTGATATCATATTAAAACTCTAAATGTTGAACCAATTGACATTAAGTATATTAATACAGGATCTTTTACATGTACTCACTGTGATTTTTTTATTTTATCATATTGAAACGTGAGTATGTGTTTGTATGTCAACAGTGATATCAGATCTGACTTTTTCGTTAGGGTGAAGAAGAAAGAATGAATGAATGCTGGATACCTTATATACCAATTGACTTTTTCTCATCATATTGAAACGTGAGTATGTGGATGCATGCTGCATACCTGTCTGGAAGTAGATAGCATTTAACTTCTTTTGTGATTTGGTTCAGGAGACTTAGACAAGAGACGGGGGCTGGATTCGTCTACACGAGGGAGAACCATTGTATCCTTGGGGTGAGTAAGAGTAGGAGCTTGAATTGCAGGGAAAAAAATGGTGGATTTTTCATCTGAAGTGTCCAATATTGTGAGCGGGCGGGTTAGAGATTAGAACTAGAACGGATGACTTCGCTAAATATGCTCATAGCCCAGCGCATTTAGCTGTTCTTTGTCGTGATTATTCTGCTTTTCGTAATATTATTCTTGGTCTCCCTAGATTGCCTAAAGTTGGAGAAGTTAAGACGGAGGTTGAGTCCGTTGCTGAGCTTGATGCTTTTAAGTTTTCGGAGGTAATTGATAGGAGGGATGTTCCCGGACGTGAGACAGCATTGCAGCTTGCGGTCCAGCTGAAGGATGCACAGTCCGCTAAGTTATTGATGGCTGCTGGTGCTGATTGGACTTTACAAAACGAGAATGGGTGGAATGCATTTCAGGAGGCTGTTTGTCGTAGGAAGGATCAGATTGCTAAGATAATCGCACTACTCAGACCTATCATATTCTTCAGCAAAATGGTATCCCCATATTCCTCACATCACAGCATCAATGGCCAGAATACACGACTTCTACGTGGAGATATCTTTTCAATTTGAGAGTTCTGTTATCCTTTTCATTGGTACGGTTGTCCCTTCGGATATTTATCGCATATGGAAGCTGGGTTCCAATGTTCGTGTTGATATGACCCTAATATTATGTGTTGAAAGATTTTGTCCTGATCCTAATTATATTCGTCCTTGAGTCGATCTTAGAGGTCCTCTTTGAAACACCCTAGCCGATGGATGTCCTTATCCTCGATTTCCTCTAAATTCGATCCGCTATCATTTCCACTGCGTCAATTATTTTCTTATCATTGCTTCGGGTGTCTGCCTTACTACTATTTAATCTTTGAGAGAAGTAAATGTTTCATGAAATTTACTTATTGGTTCTTGTACGGTCCTTCTGCTCTTTCGCCTTTCGTTTGCAATTTCCTTCTGCGGGAGTGATTTCTATGACGTGATTCATTGCTCTTTTCTAATCAACACATTTTAGCTATCTCAATATTTTGGAGGCACACATTTTTTAGCCAACTGTTTTCACAAGAAGCTTAAAGTAAATTTTGTTGTTGTTGTAGCAGGTTGCCATCCCCATTGTCCCTCCCATCAGGGTGATTGTCTCGTTCACAAAATTTGAAGTCCTTGAGCCGAGTGAGCAGTTCTCAACTCCTCCTTCAAGTCCAACGCATTCCCGAGATGCCAAGTTGGATGGTTCAACCTCATGGACCTCGTGTATGAGACGGAAAAGTGCTGGCCAGCCAAGTGAGAGCAGCGACAGTCGTCACCATATTGACGAGGTTGATCCTTTTCATATCCCTTCGGACTACATCTGGGACGATGCCAAGCGTTGCAGTAAACCCAAGAAGACCAAGACCAAGATCAAGATCAAGAAGAACCCAAAGCAAGCAAGTGTAAAAAGCAGGGAAATGGGACATCCGTTGAGCGAAGAAGCCAAACCCCGAGGACAAGATCGAGAGGAAACCAAAGCAAGCGAGAGCAAGAAGGAAATGGGACATCCGTTGAGTGAAGAAGCTTAAGTCATAGAAAGACGTTTCGTCGTGCTTTTCTGATTCAATCTCAGGGCAACCAATCGAGTTTGAGTTCCAGTCCCTGTCTCTTTCAAGCCATTCTTCATCTTTCTCTTTTGGTATAGTATAGTGCCGATAGGAGTAGTCAGTGCCAGTTCTGCTAGACCCAGTATTAATAGGGCTAGTTTCATTCCCTGGAGATTGAGTTGGAGATGGAGTTTCCGGGGTTTTCTTTTAAGAAGTTGGCAAGGGATCTAGTTTCAGTGCCAGTGAGTAAACCAGTTCAAGCAAGGGTAAATATTCCGATTCCGACTATCAATCTGTCCGGAGGTAATGCCAGGCACAACACGTAGACTATTTATTCCTGTCTTCTGAAGTTAGAGAGAAGCAGGTTTTTGATACTTCTCTTGCAACCAGTTTACAGATGCCGAGATTTTGTCTCATCTATCATCACACAAATCGTGATTGTGATCGTTACTGTGATGCCGGGTTTTAGCCATCTATCAGCTTTAGTTTCTTTTTTAGCACCATGATGATGATTGGCGCAGAATGCAGTATCCACGGTCCCTTGTGTGTGTAGCTTTTGTACAATCAGGCCTTAAATGCGGAACATCTGTTTGAAAGATCCACGTGGTATGCACGCTCTTACCCCGGCACGAGCTCTTTAGGAATAAAAGTAGTGCAACTAGGACGAGCAAAATCTCGAATAGTGATTTCGGGTTTATACAAAGTGGATGTTGAGTAATGTACATGTGTTCTACCAAAACCTATCTTTGTTGACGCTCAAGTAACCAGCCATTACTTTTCCACCGGTGTTTCTCATGCCATCTATGAGGAAGCACCATGTTGACCCCAACGCTCCTATGAAGAAGTCTGACTCGGTTGCCATCAAGAAGTTAACAAGAGGGTAGTTTGTGCTGGTTTTCCGGCCAAGGCTAGCCTCGTAGACAGCCATCGTCATGTTGCCCACTTGCCGCTTCACTTCCGTGAAGTAGAAGTCCCAGCGAGGGTACGACTTTGTTCTGTCTATCACTTCCTGCAAAATTAACAAAACCATTGAACCTTGAGAACCCAGATTTCAACTCCTGGTGCACAACAAGACAGTCCAACCACGGAGCCATTTTCCCGACATCTAGCATAGTCTCTCGCTAACCCTGAAAAAGAAGAAAGGGATCACAACATATACCTGCATTTCAGTAGATAGCCAAGTGCTGTGAAGATCAGGAAACCGCTTTCTGATGCGACCAGCAAGATTCATGTACTCTTTGAATCCAACAACCTTCATTTCACACGCCTTGTCTCCCATCCTCACATGCATGCTTAGCAGTGGCCTGGGAATCCACGGCTTGTGGTCAGACCACACATATTTTTCTATCTCTGAATTAGCATGATGAGGCAAACTCTGTGAATGAGAATACAGAATAATATGAAAATCAATTGGAAGTTTTAATAGATATAGCATTTGGCAGTTCCAGGGTTCGTTTTCTTGGCAAAAGCAGCTAGATGAATAAGAAGTCGGCTACCTCAGGCCATTCTCCATCTAGACCCGCGAGGACCATTTTGGCTGCTTCTTTCCCGAACGCAGCATGTCTTGCAGCATTCATCAACTGGCATGTGTATTCTGTTTGAAATCTCATCAGATAGCGCACTGCCTGTAGAAGAATCATCCAATATCATGAGTTTGTTTAAAGTGATCAGTAGTTGAATTATTTGTCGTGATTTGAGAGGCAACAGAAAAATGATCTCATCCCATACCTGTGCTCGCCACCATCGCCTATCCATCTTGCGATGAAAGGCAACAAAGCTCCCATTTATCTCTGTTGTTGGTTGCAGATAGCGCCACGGGCTCCCCCACTTCCTGCATTTTAGTCACTGCATCAACATTCACTATTTGATAAGGCCTACAAAAGAATGGATTTGAAGATAGGTGAGCCGCTTGCCTAGGAGTCCGACTCGTCCATATTTCCTTTGAGGTGTAATTATCTTTGGTCCTTATAGTTCCTTTTTCCCATGCTTCTTTCTGTTGCATAAGTTCAAAAGCACAATCTCGACACTCTTGGGAAGTTTCAGGAAAGAAGTAGCAAGACCAACTGGAGCGTGATGAACCTGCACTGGACACCACATTGACTCAGATGTCATGTAACTTGGTTATTCAGGGAGGCAAAGAAATTACCTTGAAATGGATTACTACCTTTACAACCATCATGATCCGCCCGATTGTAGTAGCTAGTTACAAGTACTCGATTCTCGTTAACAGCAATGGCCAGAAGCCCACACATCCCTGCAATCTGTGCTCCAATACCAAATCCTGGAGGCCTTTCCCAATCTGCTACCAAAAATTTAACATCAGGATCATTGCAATTCTCTGGGTGCTGATGGAGCCATATATCTTTTTGCACCTTTCTTGTAAGTGGGTAATTCTCTTCGTCTGATCCCAGGATCTGCAGCAGTGAAACCAAGAGGAAAAAAAAAAAAAAAAAAAAATTAGAGGTCAAGCTCACCTCATCTGTGAACTACTGGCAAGCTGTTCATTGTTTGCGGCAAACATACCCAAGGAGGATAAGCACCTTCTGATATATCTCGATGCCGATAATCCTTAAGTTGTTCATCAACAGAAATCGAAGGGTAAAGGTCCAGCGATCCCCTCCAAATCGACCAAGGAGGGAACCTCTCACCAGCAACCCGTTTATCGACCCGTTCATTGGCTAACACCTTCAATTTACAGTTCACCAAGTGAGGCGCTTTTGGAACACTAGATTTGCTTTGACCGAAGTTCCTCACAAGCACCGTCTCCTCACCATTTTCATCCAGTGATTCATTCACTAAAACACTCCAAGCCGAATGAAGCAATTCCAACTGCTCCGCATCGCAACACCTGCCACTACTATGTAAAGTTGTCACTTTCTCCACTGTTCTTGGTCTTGAAGCGCCACCTTGAATTGCCACCATATCTACAATACAGTACCATCGAGGCCGGTCATCATATAGAGTAATTAGATAAACATGTTTATATATTTAACTTTGCAAAAGTATGTGGCCACTCATGGATTTGCCAAGCCTGATATCTCATGTTAGCATTATCCCGTCAATGTAGTAACAGCTTTATCCTATAATTCAGCATTAAGGCTGCACAAATGCAATATGTTCTTCACTTCTCAACAACATTTCAAGAAAAACCAATAAACAGATTATCAAGAAAACATCAATCCCTTCTTTCAATCAAGCCGATAGATCATGAACAGGAAAGCGCTTGCACTTACTCTTTCCACGAGAACTCGAATTCCATGGCGAAATAGCAGTGGAGATGCTGGAGAATGAAATCCCACCAAACTCAAAGGTACCAAATGAGGTAAGAGCAGCAAGAAACAGAGAAGTGAGGCAGACCCCACAGAGAAATCCCACAACACAAATCTGGCAAGGGAATGAGCTGCTCATCTCCAACGCTTTCAATGATACCACTCTTTCAAACAACTTCTGATCTTCCTTCTCCATCATCTTCATTTCCCAAAACTTGATCAAATTTTCATCTCTAGAGTTAAATCTTCAACAATATCATTTCTGTTCAATACGATCGAAACCCGGAATCAGAAATTCACCCCAAACATACAAATAATCGAGGATTTGGGACCAATAGAGATTCATAATCAACAAAAAGGGTCCACTGTATTCGTCCCAAAGTGAACATTGAAACAAATAGGCAGACCTTGTGCAATGCAAACAGCTTTCCCTTATTGGTACAACTTTTTCAACAACTTTTTACCTGTAAAATGAATTGGATCAGATGAGTAAAGTCTCAGAACTCACATGATTTGTGCTATCAACCACAGCGCAGAAACAGACATGTAGGTGACGGAAATTCCCAACCTAAAACCCCAAATGTTCTATGCATCTGTCTAGTCATGTGACTCGAATCATACATATCTCATGGTTGTTGATCTTTCATTAACTAATATCATCAAACACATACCATGAATAACAAAACTAAAACAAACCCAATAAACCCACTAAAACATACTCTAATCTGCAATCATGAATTGAATCCCCAAACATGAAATCAGATTCAAGGATCCAAAACAGTGAATACCCAGATACCTGATTTCACACAATTGAACAGAATCGGTGAAAAAGTGAAAGACCCATCACCATGAGCATCAAAACAACCAATGAGTCGATCAAAACAAAGCTTGTTGGTGTGAGAAGAGAATGATAGAGATTTAGAGTAGGGTAGAAGCAAAGAAGTGATGGGATTTTGGGACCAATTTGACAAAACAAATAAAGCAAAGGTGAGGCTCGTCCATGCAAGGGGGCACCTGTACAACCCAATAAGATGAAAACAATACCAACAAATACAGAATCCCCACCGAAAATCTCACATCAAAGAAAAAAAATCTCATAACGCAAAAAGCAACACATACCAAACCCACACCCATAAAGCTTCACAATCAGAAAAAGAACTGCTCTGTTCCCTCTAATCTGATTAAACAAAGTACTCTTTTTTTTTCTTACAAAAATGAAGATTAAGATGAAGATGAATCAAACCAGTGTTTTACTGGGCATAGTCAGCTTTTTTGCAGAGGATATTCATATGGGCATCAAAATTTTTTGCTGCAAAAGAGCAGAGGTGGTGTTGCGGTTGTACATGGAGCAGGCAGAGACAGCGAAGAGAATGAGTACAATGCAATACAACAACTTCCTCCTCTTTCTCTGACTGTAGAAGTGGAAGCACACTTACTATTTATTATTTTATTTTATTTTATGGAGTCCATATTTGTAGTTGAATCAGGATACTAGTATTTTTATTTTTATTCATTTTTTGTTGGGTTGATGATACTAATAATAGTGAAAATGGAGTTATAGAAGCTGAAATGAATGAATGGTTTATTATGGTGGTCTATTGTCGGTCATGGCTATTGTCTACTAGGACTAGAGCTGGGAGTTTGGTGCGGCTTATAATATTTTGTAACGTATTGGTTTTGGCCATGTGGTTGAAGGGTTTTTAATGTGTGATCAAGATAATGTTTAAGCATCTATCCCATTTCGTATAAGCATTAATCATATCATATCAATTTTTTTTATCTGCTACAGTAGAAACATTTTCGATAATGTTTTTTCAAAAAAGAAAATCCCGAAGGATTTTCTTTGATTAACCGAATACCCCGCAAACTCGAAACATTTTTTAAATCAGCTTTCATTGATTGGATCACCATCACAAAATAGCTCAACACGGAACAGATTTTGATCCTAATCTCTTTTCACATAGAATGAATCGATCAGCTGTGATCATGTGGTGTGGGGTGGGTGATTCCCATCCTCGATAATGTTAATAAGAGCAAATCATTACATGACTACAACTGGTATTGGGAATACGATTTAAACAACAAACGTGGTGGGTCCCACCAGTCCCCGCGCCCAGCGCTAAGGTCCGGAACAGAACGCAAAAATATCAAGAAGTGGAGTCAAGCTGGCAGTGTTCGTCTGTTTAACACTGAAGCGCCCAGGCCTCGGGGAAATACTTGTTCGTAACATGGTGTCAGACGAGTATGTTGCTTGACAATCTTATCTTAGTCTATATTACTTTATTTGGAAATCTGATCGAAAGCTCCCTGTGCGATCCTAAACAAACTGATCAAGCCAATGATAAAATTGTTCGATCATTGAACCCAATTGCATAAGAGTTTCGCACTCATGTGTAACTTAAATCTAGTGTTCCAAAATCGTCTGATCAACTAATGTTAATTGTCTAATGCTTCTATCCTAATTAATTGACCATCATTGAGAGATAACTAGGTCTATAAATAAGCAAAATTGATGAATATGTCTGTCCATATGCAAATATTAGTGGATAGTTAAATATTTCCTTCTCATCTCATAAAAGATGAACATATATATGTATTATGTATTATTTTATACGTATGAATATAAGTCTTTTTTATATCAAATTATATCTGATTGTCTTATAATATGTATTAAGTTAAAATATATAATTTACATAATCATTGATGTTTCATGATGAAATAAAAAAAATATAACAATGACAAAAACATAATCATAACCAAACTTATTAGGATGCATATGGTGTACTAATGAAATGACTTGTTATCATTTCAGAGTTCAAAATCGTAAACCTCACACAAGGTGGATCATCTTTATCGTTCACATCCTTTTTCCATTATGCTTACTCCAGTACGAGTTATTCCCCTCGTGTTTATATGAGTGCAATATTTTCTTTTAATTAAACCTAATACAAATATAATATTTTTATTTGTTCATTATCAACTTTTTCATCGTCTCTTTCATTTTTTCCTTCAAAATCTCACTTATAATATATTATTATTTAAAAAATATTTTTTTATTAAATTTTATATAAATTTAATATACACATCACACCATAATCGTGTCGTTGCAATTAAATTTAGGGAGATAATAGTCCATCAGCAACGGTCCAAATGACTGGCCCCACTCACGTCCCCACTGCCAGCTCTTCGCCTCTTCCACACCCTCACAACGGTCGTATTTCGAAAGTTAACCCTTCTTCTCTCGCCCAATTTCCAATCCCAATCCCTCTCCCTCGCCGCTGCCGTCCTCCATCACTCCGCATCTCCTCCTCGACACAGGCTCAAACAACAATGCGCCTCCCTAATTTATCGCTTCAAAATTGAATTAACGATTTCGACTCCGCCAAGCCCTAATTTGTTGCCGCCGGTGGTGGAGCGATGGGTTGCTTCTCGACCTGCCTCCCCAAATCAGGTCGACGGAAATACTCGAGGAGATCATCGAGATCGGTGACGGCTTGGAGTGCTGCGAGTGAAGTCATTGAACCCTCGTTGCGATTACAATGTGATCAGAAAGTCATTGTTGACTCGCTAGTTACACTTGCTAATCAGAAACCGGAGGATCCACCTCCAGATTCATGGCAAGCTATAATCTATTTCACTTGCTTTATTACGATCTTGTGAATGTATGTCTGATTCATATGTCGAGATCGTCTTATAAGTCGTGGAAATGCTATTATGACAGACCATATCAACGTATGTGGTTTGGCATCGTATCCATACGCAAGGTTGCTGTGAATGGGATAGAAATGTTTGCTCGTGAATTCATATGCTAATTGTTGGCAGATAGTCTGATAACCTGGTTGAAGAGGCCGAAAGAATATCGTCCGTCCTTGTTCTATGAATTGGATATAAAGATGTCTAATGGTGTACTAATTTGGGCATTTTGTTTGTTCAGGGATGAGGAAAGGGTACAGCCGAACATCAGTGGCAGGAAGAAAGTCACGTTCGATCTCAACATCAAGGTCTTCGAGGAGCTACCCACGGAGAGAGTCTCCAATGAGATGGAAGGAAATACTAATGAAGCGCTCACATTGGTCACGGAGTGGTTTTCTGATCTGATGGAAAGAAACAATGATGTGGTAAAAGTGACCGCCGATGAAGAGGAAGAGCAGGATGTCGATGACAATAAATTTGATAATTGCCAATCTGATTCAAGCTCGTCCAGTGTATTTACTTATCCTCTTAATTATAGGTACCAAGATTGCCGAGACACTGATGATGAGTATAATGAAATATTGACTGATATCTTGGATAATGATGAGGATTATGATGATGATCAAGCCGAAAGTGAGGTTAAACATGATCAGTTTGGGGTTATGGGAGAGTCATCTGGGTCGTTGTTTTCCTTGCCCGCCGAATCCAGGAGGACAAATCTCACCAATGAAGTAGGGCATAAGGAAGTCTGTAGTCCCATTTCAGTCATGTGTTTGCCTAGAGGCGAATCGCAGGAGATCGAGCTGAATCAGATTAATGAACTACACGATGAGAATGCAAGTACAATCTCTGTGCACGATCCGGTGGAAAATCTAACCCATTGGAAGGCAAGAACCAGAGAAGCATCATCAGCATATCAAGTGAAGGAGAATGCCAAACTTCATATAGATTCAAATATACCCATCATTAAAGAGCCAAACAGGCAGACATTCACGTCTCATGGCAAACAGCATTGTTTGGCACGGTCAAAGGATTTGGATCAAGACACAGCTGTGGATGCAAGTCTCTCAAGCTGGCTGATTGAGATGAAAGTAGTAACCCCAGATGCCAAGAGTGGTAGCCCTGCTTCTGTTGGAAATCATTCATCTTCTCGGAGAGCCAGAGGGTTTGAAGATAGACCAATCCTAGGGGCTCTGACAGTGGAAGAGATCAAGCAGTTCTCGGCTTCTTCATCGCCAAGGCGATCACCTAGCAGCAGAAGCCCAGATGATATGCCCATCATTGGAACCGTAGGGAGTTACTGGAGTGATAGGGCTACCGATTCAGAAGGTGGATCTTTTAGGGGCCGGATGTCAAGTATCACAAGCAAATGCACAGAGGTAAACCATTTTCACACTTTGACTCTTCCAATGATGTCTAAAACTTTGTTAATGTATGTATGAGCTTGTGATCTTCTCAGGACAAGAAGGTGACTTGGAATCCTGTCTCATTTGAGACAAGATTAGAGATGGCTTTACAAATTGGAACCGCTGATGCATGAGTCTATGCGAATAACACAAATGCAAGGAAATGCAGCTTTGAATTACATACAAGCAATTGTTCAAGTACTTAATTTCCCTTCTGAATCATTCTTGGTAGCATATTTGTGTTGTTATATAGTAATACAAGTTCTCAAGGCGAATTCATCGTCCCTTACATTACATGTCAAAATTCTGTCTTTACTAATTGAACTGCATCAGCTTGTGTCCATGATTCACCCTTCCCGACTTGTTTCATATCACTTCCATTTTTATGACGATTAATTACTTCTCTTCCTGTGGTTTGGATGTCTTGTCTGCAAATCAAAATTTTTAAACCTGATCCTCCTATCTCTAATCTGAATGGATTGCTCAAGGCTATTTTCTTTCGAGATATTTGAGCATTATAATGTCCGTGTCTCAAAAGCATGTAACTACCATACATTTGCGACAAGCACTGTGCAATTTTTGTAAGGACCTTGAATTCTTGGAAAGAAATCAGCGGTTCATGCAATAAGATATCATGACAGGATACATATCTATTCATATTATGTAAAGAAAATATAGCCAACATATTAGGAGAGTATTTACCTAAAAATATTCCTGTGTGAAATTCTTGCCATCTCGTGATACAAGTGGTGGATTGTGGCGTGTGCTCACAAATGGGTCTCAGCTGGTCGACCTTCTGCTTTGGTAAGCTGATTGTGGTTTTCGAATCAGCTTTCATTCACAGTGCCTCATGCTTGGAATCTTGATGTTCCTCACTGTTAAGATATTGCGGATTCCGTAACGAAGGAGGAAGAAGATTTTATTAGCTGCCTTCCAGATGATGTTCTTGGCGACATTGTCTCTAGATTGAGCTTGAGAGAAGCTGTCAGAACTAGTGTTGTCCCGGCGATGGATGCATGTTTGGTTCTACGGTTTCTGTATGTCGTAAATCATTGTGTTTGTTGAGGGTTTTTAATGACCTCCTGATCATGTTCCCTTATTTGGCAAAGCTCGAAGATTTGACTTTGCATGAGTGCAGGGAGTCAACGTTTTGAATTCATACAGAAATAAGAAGAGGATCCTTTTTTTATTGTCTTAATATACACTGAAAACATGTTAGGATCAACAGCGTCATCATGTTCAGCAAAATCAAAATAACCTGTGAACTTGCACAAACTTCGAATACATCAGACAAGCCAAACCAATCGTCAAATGAGAATATATGTCAAGAAACTAAACCTACTATTCGATGATATCTAACCAAATCATCATAACGCAACAGAATTTGCTTCATCCATGTGAATGCTCCGACGCCTGATTTTTCAGCACTTGTCCTGCCCTTTTCATCCCGGTCCACATGATCGGGGAGGTTTTGTGCAAATCATGTGCCACATGTGAGCTGATCAACAAGACTGCATGTAAATTACTTATTGTGCCTCGTCTGTCCTTGCACGCTTCTTTGATGGAGAGCTCGGACAGATAGTTCCACTGGCGTTTGGATCATGAGTATCGGCTAGTTCTTGCTTCTCCCTTGGACTACCAACAGTCTCATCTCGCGTATCTACTCTTGCCTGATCCAGCTGTGTGTCTTCTGATCCATCTAAGTCAATCCCTTTCACTTCTGGTGCTGGAGAGGACGACGACCCTTTGAGCTTTTCCTTCTCCATCTTATTCTGCTGCTCAAGCATTTGAAGAAGGAATTTCCCCTGCTCTTCGATCTGCAACTGAAGCTTCCTTTGTATCTGTAACATAGCAGCATTATGAACAGAATAGAAACCAATAATTAGTTCAACAAGTATCTACGACTTAAGAAGCAGAAAGATTGGGTGCTATCATATAGCAATACCATCTTCTTATCATTACTGTCAGGAAAGCATCCGTCTAACTGGAGAGTGAACCAGATTAGATGAGACTAGAGTCACTGGACAGCTAGATTATCTGTCATGCCTGTTTTACAGGGGTATTTAACAAGAGCTGAGTTGCCAAATTGAAAACAAAGAAAAGACCAGGATTATGCACCAAGTCTCACCAATTCTCAGTTACTTCAGGAAACAACACAACTCAGTTGACGGCGAAATTGAAATCAGAGGAAAAACACCAACGCATCATGGCACAGAAAATTGATTTGCTCGTATTTGCATACCTCAAGTTGTTCATGAAGCTGCTTCTGAACCTCCATCTGCATCCTCAAGGCTTCAGTGATATCCAAACTCCTGTTATCGCAAAAACCAAATCAACACAACTATACAATAAAAAATTTTCCTTTCTTTTGAAAGTTAAACCATAGAGCAATTTCAATAGCAAAAAAAAAAGTACACAAACACGCAGGTGACAGTGAACCAGTAAAAAGTGTCTGTTACCCTGGAGAAATCAAAGTATCACTTACGTTTTAATGTCCAGAGATGGAACTTGTGAAGTGGGGCTCCTCGCCTCTGAATTCACTGTATGAAGAGGCCAGATGTGCAAGTTAGCCAAAGAATCTTGACATGGTAAATAGAATACAAGTTGCAACATTTAACAGAGGGGGGAACATTTGGTTAGCCTGTCTCAGCCTCCCAGGTACGCATTTATCAATTGAAATTTTACTTGTGCAGGACACATAGGAGAAGGGCGTAACGAAGGAAACAGAATTTTCATCAACAGAGCATAATGTTAGCTCCTTTAACAGTAACAAGCTAACATCATGTGAAGACAAGACAAAAGTAATCGATATCAAGGCTTCTGCGAAATGATCACAAGCTTTCCTACGATAACAGATTTAAGTTCGTCTCCCAACTCATTTGGTTCACCGAGCTGTCACACCATATCCCAGCGAGTTGCATTCATCTTTTACCGAATCATACATGGAGTTCATACAGCTTACGCCTTTTTTATGCTGGGTATTATTATTGTTAATTTAGAATCTCATTTCACACAATAAACTACATAAGCAGAAAGCAAAACTTATAGACCATCATGATCATAACAGATTCTAGGAACGGTGAGTATTCAAGACAGCAAGACAAACAAAAAGAAACACCACAATGAGGATCTTAGGTGAAGCTTTACCTTCAGATACATCTGGTTTGAACCTTGCCGTCCTGTACTTCTGAGAAAGGGGGGAAAAATCCGGACGAAAGTGTCTAATCAGAATCAACCACAAATATAGGTATAATTAACGAAAGGAGTGAAAAAAAAAACGCGTACCTGCAGGTGGCTTTTGACATGGTAGATGGTCAGCCCTTCAACATTCATGAGCTTCAATACACCTTTTGGAGTAGCCCCTGTCAAAAATGAAAAAATAAAATAAAAAAGAGATGATTTTCACACAAGCTTTTAATGCATCTAGCACAATAGTATGGTTGTAAGGAATACGTACTATCACCACCACCAAGCTGATTGACAGCTTCCACAAAGGAGTCATGAAGTTCTGGCGTCCAACGCATCCGTGGCTTGTTTGCAGGGGCATTTGGCGCAGGTTTTACAACAGGGGTAACACCAGATGTTAAAGGTTGAACTGATAAATCAGAAGATGATTGTGGCACCTGTAACCATTGCATGACCATCATATTGAAAGAAAACACTTTGCAGAACCTAGATCATTTGAAGCATTATAATAAACAGAAAGAAAATATGCGACCCTCTAAACCCTCAAAGAACCACATATGTTGTCTGAGGGCATAAACTACAACGTTTTTGGAGATGGTGCAAATAAGAAATTCAGAAAGAATATCCACACCAAGGCTCCAAGCCCACGAGGAACCACATGATGTTAGCAGGAAAATAACTTGCAGAGAGCAAGAGCATCCTATGATTTACTAAGATACCTGTTGCAATAATCTAACTCTACCGTAAGATTCCACACTTTGCTTGCGTGCAAGTGAGTTCGAGCGCTGATGCTACATTTTATACAGTTCCTAAGAGAATCTCAATTCAGAATATTTATATTTTCATTCGTATTTCCAGTTTATTAGCTCAAGCAATGCAAATTGCATACAAGGGTAAATGACATATGTGAAGTCTGACAGTTCCAAGACATTGAAAATCTGCAACAACCATTACGAACCTTCGATTGTGTGTCTACTGTAGTAGAATCGGAAAATAATTTGCCCCATTCACCAGCGTCATCGTTGAGGAGTTGATCTTCCAACTCCTGCCAATGAACTCCCTTCCTATGGTCTTCGGATTGCAACAAAGCGCAACCTTCTTCCCCCAAACCAAAATCGACTGAAATAGGCTCAGGAAAATCTAGCATACTCTCAAGGTGATCAGTGCTCCAAGAATTGTCGTCAACCTCTTTTCCATAAGTCATAAACCTTGAGTCAGAACAAGAAGCATCGTTCGCTGATGGGGAAACATCTTCTACAGGTGAATGTGCAAAGAACGATGCACTGAGAGAAGGCCCATCCTGAGGAGAGGAAGAATCGAAAGGTATGCAGGGTTGGTATCCAGTGGATGATTGATATCCATGTCTGATCGACAGACTCTGGTTGATAAACGGACTGACATTGATAGGATAAGGGTGTCTCAACATATCTCTTTCCAAGGGGGAACGAAATGGAGCTGAAGTAGTAGGCAATACTGGGAGAGAAGAAGAAACTGTCAAGTCATTTGAACACTTTTCAACTGAAGTCTGAATTGGTAAAGCACGACGCATGTTGTGTCAAATCAACACCTCGATCAAAAGATAAGCCAGCGGATTACTTTTTGTCAGATTGCAGCTCTTGCTGCTTTTGAGCTAATCCTTCAGCAACTTTTTGAGGATCTGCACACAATAGAAATACCAAAGAATTCAACACACGAATTGAAGCTACAGCACCCCATAAATCCTCATGGTCTGAGCAATGATAGGCAAATAGTAGTTCATAGCAAGAACAAGAGTCATTGCTCATTTATGTTCAGCTCAACTGGAGAGACTAAAGAACAACTTATGGGGGACTTGGGGGTAACTTGATCCTAGCAAATGAAGTCTGTTGGTCTAACGTACTAATGCAGAGCTTGAGTACGAACCGCTGTCTGATTCCTACTTTCACTTATGCAAACATACAGCCTGAGACAATTACCATACAACAGGATACTTTCATTGCACGTTCAATCATTTAAATTAGACACAAGAACGTACAAGTGTATTACGTACAAACCCCACCATCAGGAACATATAACCATGGCAACACCCGAACAGGCGAAGAAAAATAATCATATTCGACGAACCTAGAAGCAGTGAATAGCACAACAATGCCACAGTCACACAAGTAGCAAGGAAACAATGGTCAATCCATTCCCCATAATCACAAATAAAAAAAAGGAAAAATTAAACCTTCTTGACCAAACAAAAAATTCCAAATCTCAATCATCACTTCAGTGCCCATAGCCCCAACCCTAAATCGCTGAGTTCAAAACTCGACATAGCGCATACAAACCAATAGAAACCAACAGTTGAGGCTCGAAAGCTTCAATTTTGATGCATATCCAATTCAAATTTAAATTAACATCAAAATTCCACAAAATCATAATCCAAACTCAATAGAAACACGATTAAATCATCTGGGCACCTGAGAATCAACGCCAAATCAAACAATTAAACCCAAAAACTCACAAAAATGACCGAATTCTCACATGGGTATCGAAGAAACAACGCAGATCAGCGCAGATTTTCATCGACCAAATCGTTCACATTCAATGGAAACGCGAATTCATCGAGCAAAGAGAAAAAATTGAATCTTTTTGTATCAAATTTGATGAGATAAAATTGAGGAGGAGCAAAGCAGCCAAGAGCAATTCTCGATGTGGTGGTTGCCTCAATCATTTTGGTGTCATACTCATTGATTTGGAGATTGTTTGCTTTGATGAAATCGTAGCCGTTGATTTGGAGAATTTTGTGATGATGTGATCAAGAAATGGAAGGTTTTGATGTTAATGCTTATGGGAAGATTGCGTGGGTTTTGTTGTCTTGTGATGATAAACATCAAATAGAGTTGTATTTGGCACGTGTTTTGATGGATTGATTATGGGATTATCTGGTTTAAGAATAGTAAAACACCTTTTTGATTATTTCTTATCTTCCATAAATTTTATATTATTTTATCATTTTAGGTTATCCAAATTTTTTATATTAAAAAAATAGATAAAGAAATTTTATATAATTGAGAATTAAAATTATAAAAAAAAAATAGATTTAAATTTATGTGTCAAATATAAATAGTATTCCCTCCGTTTTATATTATGAACAATATGTTAATTTGGCATGCGATTTTATGTGTGTGTTGAATTTAATGAAAAAAAAAACTTATTGATTGTTAACCTGATTGTGGATGTACTGATGGCGATTATTTTGATTTTTTTTATATTAAAATATTATTAAATAAAATATATTATATTTTTTTTAAATAATTTAAATAAATAAATATTATCTATAAAACGAAAGGAGTAATAAAATAGATGGATCATAAAAATTATATGAAGGCATACGGCATAAGATAAACTGGAGTTCTGAAAAATTCCACTGTCAGGTTGTAACCATGCTATTTTGATTTTGACAAATATTCTTCAAACTTCTTGTGAAGACCTAGTGATTACTGACGATGGTTATGACATTTCTGAGTGTCCCTCCAATTCAAGCCATGTATAATGGGCGAAAGAAACTAAGGGAGCCTTTCTAAAAAATCTCATCTGACCGATCCTAAATAATGAAACTCATACATTTGTTTTCACGTCATCATAAGAAAATCCTGACCACATTTACGATCAATTGATTATATATAGAAGAAAACAAAGTTTGATAGTCCATGAAACTCTTCATGTATTTCGCTTTTCGAGCCAAAAAATAATGTTGCATATGATCAAAAATTCGTTTTTTTATTCACACTCAATCATTTCTTTCCATATCGAGCAACAAATCAACCTCTACCACTCGAAGCACAAATCTTCGTATACCTTAAAATGGAAGTGCCAACCTACACAAGGAACACATGGATTTCAACCACACACTCAATCAATCAGTTCAAGCATGTAACAATCTTTATACCAGTCTGTCTATTTGCTGTTTCACACTATCATTGCGCTAGATAATAAAAGTAAATGAATTGGTTCAAAATACAATGGGAGAACAATATGGGACACGAATGGTTCCCCTGAAACCGGGGAACGAGGAAACCGGATCTTTGAAACAGTTAACAATTTTAACTGCCTCCTGCATAATAACAATCCCACCATTTATAACTAACACACACTTGCATGGGCCCTTTGATCAATTCCAAGCTTTCGTCTATCAAGAGAAGGGCCGCAACCAAGATCTCTTTCCTCACTCGACTGTCGCTCACGAGGAAGAAAAATAAAGGGTTAGAGAGGGATCATCAAGAACAAAAGGCCGTAGACATTCATTCATCGTCATCGTCGTCAGTGTCAATGGAAGTGGACGCGTCGTCTAAGGTGGATTCGATGCCCAACATGGGTATGCTTGCCTCGGGAGAGAAGACACCCAAGACGGAGAGGGAGGTGGCGATGGCGACTGTCGCAGATAAAGCTCCTGTTACGTCCGAGAGGCTTGTTCGCACTGATCTCGAGGCCAAAATTCCGAAACCATGTAAGTAGAAAATTTTCAAGTGTCCATCATCGTTTACGACTCTGACTTTGATTTATTATAGTGAGCAGCGTTCACAATAAAACTGGAGTGAGCATGTAGATACTATGCCCCTTAACAGGAGACCTTTTACGAAGAAAATGATTGATGTGCACATATACAAACTAGTCCTTAACCAGGCTAGGTTTTTTTTAACTTTAATTTTGAGACAGTAAAAAAGGATTTATGTTTGTGATGTGATTGGTTATTTTTATGTGATCATTTATGTGAACGCATATAAAGGTTTAGGACGTTTATTTTTCTTTCTCTTGTAGCGCTGGGTTTTTTGTTAGTTTTTTTTTTTCATTATAAAAAAGAAGTGAGTTTATCCTTTATTTTGGCGTAGTTTGGTTTTTGAGTCCTTGAGCCATCAAATTATAGCTTGAAAATATTCTATCATATCAAAGATATTAAATTTTGACTTGTTGATTCCCCTTATTATATATGACTGTCAGGCATAACGATCGATATCATCATAATCTTATATATGAAAATATTTATTGATATGATATTATTAATTTGATCATCATTATTGACTAAAGTTGTGGGCATGTTTGCACGGTATCATTAAATTTAGCATCATTGTTTACGAAAAGATGTGGGGTTGCTTGAGTTATTGTTGGACTTGTTTGAATAAGAAAATCAAAAATTATTACATGTAAAAAAAAAACAAGAGTTAGTGTGGATAATTATGGATAAATTATGTCATTAATATATGATCAATCAGACTTACTATAAAAAAAACCAAATTTTGATACCAAAAAGACCAAATTAGCTTTATATAGAGCTATTGTAAATTTTATGTAATTGTTCAATTATTGTATGATTGATTTTGTTGAAAATGCATCACAGAAAGGTTGATTGTTTGAATTATTTTTCAATGTGAGTCAATAATGTTGTATTGTGAAAAGACATTGGCAATTAATTAGTCATTATGATTGGTTATGTTTTTAATACACGACCAATCAAACTTGATACCAAACTTTGTTATTAAGAAACTCAAATGTTGCATTATATATATATATAGGACAAACAATTATTTCATTCCTTCCAAAATAAATACAACGGTTTGACTTAGGGGTTTATGGAGATAATTTTGACTTGCGTCGCAGAATTTTTCATAAAATTATCGTAAAATTTTTTTATCAATTCTGGGTCAATGATGTAATTTTTTACATAATTAAAATGAATAACGAAACTACTCAAAATACATGTTAAATAATATCAAACATTGTGTTCATTACGATCTCATCATTTAGGATAAGAAGCGATTAAAACATCTTAACGTATGTTTCGTTTCATGGAATTTAGATTCATGAATGAGATGTTATGTTGTCATACAACCGGTTTGGCTCAATCACCTTTCTACGATAGCCATTTCACAATAGAGGCGCATGAAAATATTATATATAAATAATCGTCGGACGACTCGCGAGTCGTTTTTGGCCGGAGTCCGGCGCCGGCGGATCGAATATGTTGGCCTTTCTCGCAAGAGCAACAACATCGATGGTCGGATTCGATTGTTATGTCCAATTTGTTGGCCACCTCTGCGATCAATGGGGATTAGGGTTTCCAAGGGTTAACAGTTTGTGGGATTTGCTTGGGGCTGCGGTGACCTTGTGGGGATTTGGTGAATGTCAAATTGGGTTCGGTGCCGGAAATGGAGATGGTGGGTTCGCGGCAAGGGTTTCCCTGGGTTGTCGATTGTGAGAGCCGATTGATGTTGATTACTGTCAAGTAT
Organism: Drosera capensis; assembly: GCA_001925005.1. Classification (NCBI taxonomy): domain Eukaryota; kingdom Viridiplantae; phylum Streptophyta; class Magnoliopsida; order Caryophyllales; family Droseraceae; genus Drosera; species Drosera capensis. The sequence goes on from LIEC01010698.1 coordinate 51,177, forward strand.
CCGGCTTGAGGTGAATTCATGATCCGAGGATTATCCATGATGGATCAACACCCTTTTGTTTTTGAGATCAAATTCTATTTTGATGGCACAATATGCATTTCATATCGTGATCAGTGATAGTATTATCCAATGGTTCGATAACATAAGTCATGTTCCATCACGTTCGGGTTTAATCTTACTGTATTTGATGGCAACATCCTGCTTTGGATGTATATGCAAATGTATCGTATGTCTTGATCAGCAGACACACTGTCATGCACTTCGAATGAGATGTTAGATCCTAACAGAGTGTTATGTTTTTCTGCAGATATGCCTCGAGCGATGGTGGCTGTGGATGCAGATTATGTGAATGGCACTTGGGGTCACAAGCACAATAACATGTCTGTGCTGCAGCAGCATTGTGCCTTCTTTGATCTCGATGGCGATGGGATTATTTACCCTTGGGAGACATACAGAGGTACCAACTTCTTCCTACTCATTAGTTTTTCCCTCTGCTGTTGAAATAGAAGTAACAGATTATCTTGCTGTTATGATTTTATTAGCATTACAACGCAGATGCTGTAGATTGAGTTCATGCTTTTCCATAGAATCATTCAGAAAATTATTTTGTAAATTGAAAGATTGACAGTAGTGAATTGGTAGAATTCTGCACACAACATGAAAGAAGGAATATGATGCTTTTATTAGGATCCATTTAACTTTGACGGGAAATTAAGCCAAATGTGTAATCGGAAAGTTTCCTATTGACGCTGCATAACGATGTCGAGTTCTTAAGGAATATGAATATTGATGTCTTTTTGTTGTCTACGGTTAGCGGAGTGTAGTTGTCAACAGAGTTCTACACTTGTATAGTTATACTAGCCATGATCATTCTTGTTAACTCTGGCCATTTCCTTTTCATTAGTATTTAATCAAATTATCTATTCTTGTATGCAGGATTTCGTAGTCTTGGGTTCAACTTCATAGCTTGTTTTATTTTCATGCTACTAATTCACGGATCTATGAGCTATGCTTCCTCATCGGTGAGTAACACAATGAGTAACAGCTACTAGTGAATGGAAACGGAAAAAGGAAAAATGAAGCCGTCATTCAAAAGAAGGCTAAATATGTTTGTGACGACTATATTTGTTTTCTGCAGTCATGGATCCCCTCACTTTTCTTTGCTATACACTTGGAGAACATTCACAGAGCCAAGCATGGAAGTGACTCATCAACTTATGACACTGAGGGAAGGTATATAAATGCGATTTTTTCTCTGTCGAGCATAAGTTATCGTCTTCCAAATTAACTGTAGAGCACATATCGATACAGGAAGAGTGCTAGTGACTGTCACTTTGATGTTAGCTTCTCAATTTTGTGATTGGTGGTGCATATCACCACCGAACCCTTAAAATGCACCATTCACGGTGCATCAGAGTTGCTAGGAGTCCTGGTTGGCCCTTAGACTATTGAATTTATGCTTGTTTCTGGCCGAAGAATATGGTCTCATCATTCTCAATTAGGCACTGATACTGCTGGTGGACATGTCTCGCTTGTTTGAGTGGATAATTATCTACTTGCTGAACTTGGTTAACCCTCAAAATGAATCGCAGGTTCATTCCATCAAATCTTGAGAACATATTCAGCAAGTATGCGCGTACAGTACCAGATAAGCTCAACTTGAAGGAGCTTTGGCACATGACCCAGGCAAATCGCAATGCCTTCGATTTCTTCGGATGGTTTCCTTCTTTGACCTCTATTTTTCTCTTCTAACCATAACTGCTAATTTTCTTTTCTAGCCTATTAAACTGATCATGTTATCCGTGGCAGGATGGCTAGCAAGTTGGAATGGGGAGTCCTCTACATCCTCGCCAAGGACGACGATGGCTATTTGTCCAAAGAAGCTGTAAGGTGCTGCTTCGATGGGAGCTTGTTTGAGTTCTGTGCCAGGATGAGAAAAGCCTCAGCAAAGAAGGCGGACTAAATCCACACGAACCATGTGAACTGGGAGCTCGACATTCTGCATCAAGTTTCGGATGCTTGGGGCATGCTGATGCCATTTTTATCAGGGAACAAGACGTGACATTTAGTGAGAACGTCTTCTTCTCAATTTACCCCTATACTAATATCGTTTCTTTTAGTACAAGATGTGGCCTTAGACGATTCTCAAATCGTTTATGGAGATTTGTCCCAATCCTTATTATGGTGATATATGTGACAGGAAGAGTAATGTCGATTATCATGTTTACATCTCTGTGTTTGAGTTATATAGTATGTCTCGAGCGAGCATGACGATGCTCGGTATGTTACGATCTGTAACAGGGTCGAGGAAAATCGATGATATCTTGAAGTTAGTACAAGTAACGGTTAGTTGTGAGCTGTGAAACAAAAGCTGGGCTGTCACATGCGATGAAATAGTCCGTGAACACACACGCACATCCATACAGACAGACAAGAGCACACGTCATCGACTGAAGAGAATACGGAAAGCGAAGTCGCCTTCATCGTTTTGGTCCCCCACAGTCAAACCTCCGTTGACCGACCATTTGCAGGCTTTCTTTTTTTCATTTTGCAGCTTTCTGTTTATGTACTTGTTTGAAAATAATACCCAGATGATTAATTGGTATGAATAAGCAGCATGTGATTTGAGGATAATAGTGATTAATCATTTGTGTTGGCCTGGTATGATGCTCCCCTGCTGGGACCAACTTGGCCTGCATCATGATAATAATGCACCCACTCTTTTGTTCGTATCATCCTTCCACCCGTTTCCAATCTTTTTCTTTTCCTCCTCTCTGTGTGTAAATTATGCAATTAGTACTATTAGAAACATTACGAACAATAACGACGGGACAATTTGTAAACTTTTCTTTCATCTGTTGATATTTCAAACATTGTTAATTCAGGGTAGTTGTTAGAAACAAGATAAAATATGTGGAAGTGAAAATAGAAGAACTCCATATGCTTGGTTGAAATGAAATGAAAGGGAACTGCCCCCATTCCTCTCTCAAATTATTCACATTCTCAGAAACACAGCAAGTGTGGCGAACAATTCATCCATCCTCCTCGCTCGCTCCTTGGCAGCTACCCATAGCAAAAATGAAAAAGTAACCAAAGCATTAGACTATGATTTTTCATCACATGCAATGCTCTCATTCTCATTCTCGTTCTCATTCTCATTCTCATTCTGGGACTCAAACCAATCCCCTTCACATTATCTCTGTCAGGGCTCCCATTTCGACAACGGTTTCTTTTCATTTTCCCCTCTTTTTCTGATAAGCTTTCAATTTGTTTCTGGTTTTGATGGTTTAGTTCAAAGTTTTGATTTTGTTGTTTGTAAATGCAGATCTTTCTTTGATGAGTTGAGCATTGGCTTTCATTTCCTACTGCGTGGGCTTCAACTATGAAATCAAGTGAGTATATGCTCGTCTAATTTATCTATTTAATTTTATATTATTGGGGGATGTTGGTTGGATTTGGAGCAGTTGAAGTGTCCTCATTAATTAAGAAATTATTGCTAATTTTTGCATTTTATGATAATGGTGTTGAAATTCCAGAAGTTGGGTGTTGAGTTCAAGGCATAGATTAGTAATTTTATGAGAAATATGTGTTGATGGGTATTTCCTAGAGAAGTCAATCATCGAGAATGTGGAAATGCATGCTTGTTCTGTTCTCTGAATCCAAGTGATGCGCTTGAATTTTGGTCTGGGTTTTCGCGAATCTGATGCATTTTTTTGGGAATTTATCATGGATGCATGAGATTTTGTTGGAACAGAAAAACATCCTACAGTTTTTGTGATTTTTAGCTTTGCCATCTTGTTATAAGCTAGGGTTTCTGTATCTTGTATGAGGTCTTGAATCCTTGAATTGGTCCTTCCCCGTTGTTTATTCTCTCTGAGTTCTTATATAAATTTCTATGGTCTGGTTGTGTTAATTCTTTACATTTTGCCTTCTTCACTGGTTGTTTTTGTGTATGACTCTGATGATTAACATCAATCAGGTTTTCAACAGAATGATCTCGATGACTCTGCTGGGTCGAGTCTGTCCCGGAGCTTCAGAAAGATTGGATTTGGTTCGTATTCGCTGCTTACCTTAAATGTTCTTCGTGATGTCTTGTGTTAGAAAGTATGATATCAAATTAGTCTTTTTATGTAACCAAAATTAATTGATAAATTACCTGTCGTGTTAACATCATTCAGAACACCGGCCTCGACGACATCGACAAGATGGATCCTCTACAGGACAGAGTTTCGATGGAAGCTTTAGGAAGTCTGAGGCAGGTTAGGTTTCCTTTTCTTTCTTTCTTTCTTTCTTTCTTTGTTTTTTTTTTCTTTTGGGTAATGTGGCTTGGACAGAGTGGACTGTGTATCATTTCGTCTCACAACATATAAGAACCTTTTTATCTTTGTTGCAGACTCACTACAAGATGACCCGGATGCAGAAAGCTTGGACGGAAATTTCAGGAAGTCCAAGTCCGGTATGTGGCATTGCTCCGGTGTCCTGTCGTCTGCGTCTACTTCCAATTATGGCACAGTTGAAATATATACGTTGGATGTTGTTACTTATTAGCAGGTTTTCTTTGTAACAATTCGTAAGTTCCCTCAATCCCATGTATTTGTGTTCGACAGGTGTCTGCAAGGGAGCTTCTGGTTTCCTGTCTTCTAACAGGCCTACTCCCATTTCCAACAGGCTGTTCAAGACACTAAAATTCTACCTAAAAAATGTCGTCGACATTGATCTTTTCACTCAAGGTCTTGAAGATTGGGTTGTGGAGAACTCGATCGCAGATTCTATCAATGGGGACCAGCTGTTCAACTCTCCTTTTCAGATGGATGAACTGCGGGAGCTTGATTACGCGCTGGAGGGTAGCTTCCTTCAACAAATATTCCGCATGCCTTGCTCTTTCCATGATGCCATTGATCATAAAGAAGATGAGTATTTGGCTTTGGAGGATTTCCTTCACACGATTGGAGATGGCTTGTGGCACACCTTCTGGCACAGAAGTACACCGAGCCCATTCTCCGTGTCTTGTTCCCGTCATCCTTCATCAAAGTTTTACAGCATAGAAAAAGCTATATCAAGGGGAAGGATAGCAGAGCTTTCTGGTGCTGCTTTGATATTGAAATCAACAGAGGATCCACGAGTGAACTGGGATCAAGTGGTGCAGTTTTCTCTATTCAAAGCTGATATAATGCTGGGGAATAAGCTGGGTATCTCTTCTGCCACTCTATGTGAAGCATTGTTCTATGGTTTTCACATACTTCTTTCGAGGAAGTTGAGCAAGTACTATACCATAAGCAGCGACTTCATCTTCATTCTTGTCCTAGATTCCAAATTCGGTGCGGTGGTTAAGCTTGGAGGAAACCTTCACCAACTAGACCTCAACCCAGATATGCCATATGAATCTGTGGTGGAATGGATCAAGGTCCATGCAGAAATCAGTGTTTCCCCTGTGGACAGGATCTGGAACAAGCTAGGGAATCCAAACTGGGGTGACTTGGGTACCCTTCAGTTACTCCTGGCGACATTCTACTCCATTGCACAGTTTCACGGCCCACCTAGGAAGTCTATTTCTTCCCTTGCCGCTGCACACAGCCTCCGCCTTCAGAAACGCAGGATTGAGTATCACATGATGGAGAACAAAAATGAAAATCCAGTCGACCAGACGAAACACTGCAGTTACCAACAAGGAGAGATAATGCAACTTGCGAATGATGCGGAAAATCCAACATCAAAACATCACACATCTCGTTTAACACTTCGAGAAGGTGACTTGATACAAGTCGATGACCAGCGACAGGGTAAAATAAGTTTCCAGGTACAAGAGAGCTTGATGGAAGGAACTTGCTTGTACTATTCTGCTGTGTCTCTGGAAAATCCACACCAGTTGCTAACACTGTATGTGGGTGCCCATCCATCCAGGCTTGAGCCATCGTGGGAAGACATGAGCTTGTGGTACCAAGTCCAGAGACAGACGAAAGTCTTAAACATATTGAAACAGGCCGGATTTTCAAGAAAAAATCTTCCGGAAATAGTTGCCTCGGGAAAGATACTTCATCCAGGTGCTTGCAAGAGGCGGAACCCTACAGAGAGATGTGATCACCCATGGTGTGGCACTCCTGTACTTGCAACGTTTCCTGTTGGGGATCCACTGTCATTGATAATTGCCCAAGACGGGCCCTTCTCGGCTGAAGAGACGGTGCGTTGCTGCCGGGACTGCCTATTGGCTTTGAGAAATGCAAAGATGGTTAACATCCACCACGGTGATATTTGCCCTGAGAATATATTGCGTGTTAGTGACTCTCAAGGCTCTAGCAGCAGCTTTTCATATGTTCCGGTCTCATGGGGCAGAGCCGTCTTGGAAGAGAGAGACAGCCCCGCTATTAATCTTTTGTTCTCATCATCTCATGCACTTCAGCATGGCAAGCTCTGCCCATCTTCTGATGTGGAGAGCCTTGTTTATCTTCTTTACTACCTCAGCGGGGGGATTATGCAGCAGCAGGACTCCATCGAATCTGCATTGCAGTGGCGACAGAGATCCTGGGCCAAGCGCCATATCCAACGGCATCTTGGGGAGATTTCAGCACTTCTAAAGGCATTTGCTGATTATGTAGATACGCTTTGTGGGACACCATACCCGATCGAGCATGATGGCTGGATAAAGAGATTGGACAAAGCCGTGAACGAGGTGGTCGAGAGGGAGCAGTTGATTGCACAGATGAGCATTACTTAATAGATCAGAAGAATGTGTTCCTTCTCATCGAATCTCGGAATATGGCTCTTGATTCCTGTCAGACAGAGATGCTCTATTTGGTTTATTTTTGTCCCAGTTGTTAATCTGAGCACGGGGTTTTTGGTGGTTTGTTTCTGTGCTGTTGTAGTCTTGTCGAAGAATTCAGATTCGAATTAGTGATATTCATATTGCTATTCAGCTGCAAGTGTACAACTGCGGGGTGTTGTTTTTTATTGTTGATTCGAGCTAGTTAATGTCCGACATAGATCTATACTGTATTTGAGTAGTTCAACCCGCACGTTACTGTGATTTGAGAATGCTGAGTCGCTGAACATCAAGGTGACAGTTCACAGTTTGAGTTATTATCCAGTTCATCACAACTTTATTGACCAACATTTCTCAGGTACATTGAGCTTCTTATTGGTGTTGTGCTGCAGGCTCTAAGACGAACATAAAGCGCTGGTGCTCTGCCGATGAAATTCGTTCGCTGGTTAGGAAATCTCGGTTCCATAGAGCTGGACTAGCATGGCCGAGTACAGAAGCAGCGGTGCCTGAAACCGCGACATATGCCACCTGAGAATCCTTCGTTCCTGCAAACCTCAGCGCAGTTGTGATCGATCAGGCATAGGCCATGGAAATGGAAGCTTTGTGACTCGCAAGTCCTCCCCTCAGCTAAGGGCATCAGACCACCCTCTGCACATCAAATTTGTCGTGAAAACTAAATAAAATTTATTCTTGACGATCAAGCTCGTTAAGTGTCAAAGATAAAGAACATTGGTATGTCAGGGCAAGAGAAGAGTTGAGACATACGAGAAGCGACGAGCACAAGCAACAGCATGCACGAACCACAGAAACGTGCCTCCATCGTTTCGTCCTTTGGGTCAGGTGATCTTCTAAGCTGTGATTATGAGGAAGGTATAATTATAATCCTCTTCGCGTTAGTTTTTGCATAGTTTGGCCCCTATATATTGATCCCTTTCATGGAAAAAGCCATACTGGATTTGCTTTACATCAACGAGAGTCATACACGCTATCCATCAAGTCACACTATTTGTAATCCTACTATCACGTGAAATGGCTATTTGTTGAGCACGATTTGTGGATGTGTCCATCTTATTTCAGTTTGAGAAAGATTCCCTGAGTGGGAGGCTATCCATGACATTGTCCTCGGAGGATGTCAAACTTCTAAATTTATGATTAAAAAAAAGATTATTTATTATTGAGATAATTTTTTTTTTATCTCAACATGAAAGAACTATTTCATAGATTTTGAAATCGATTGGACTGCAATTACGCAGGTGTGAATCGATATTTAATTGCAATTACATAGGTGTGAATCAATATTTGAAAGTATATGCAGGACAGACACAAGCAACAATGAGACTCATATTTCCAGTCAGCTGCAAGCCTGCAACTATGGGAGATAAATCTGTACTATGACTTGGGAGTAGTTCAAACCCAACATATATGTAATTGTGAGCACTGAATCTCTGACCATCAAGGTGACAATTGAGGGTTTGAGTTTGTTGGGTTTGTCGCTAGAGTGACATTTTCTTGTCAGGAGCATTATTCAGTTCATTAATACAAACTAGATACACGCATAACCTTATTGACCAACATTTCTCAGGAACATTGAGCTCTTATTGGTATACTGCCCCCGCAGGCTCTGAGATGAACATATATCTATCAGGCGCTCCGCCGATGACATTTTTTCACTGGTTAGAACGCTTGGTTCCATTGAGCTATACTAGCATTGACGAGAACAGAAGCAGTGGTGCCTGAAACCGCGACATCCGCCTCCTGTGAACCCTTCGTGCCTACAAACCTCCACGCAGTTGTGATCGCTTACACAAGCTCCATGGAAACGATGGCTTTGTGACAGGCAAGTTGTTGTTTTTGACATTTGACTTTTTGATTTTTATTCTCTTTAAATATATCCTTATAAAAAAGACAAATTAGGGTTTCTAAGAGCGATACACAGAAGAAAAAACGATTAAAGAGATCATTATAATTTGACTGGTTGATTAGTGGGTATTCTCTTCCCGTAAGTTTTTTTTTCCTTGAGGGTATTTCCGACATAAATTTGACGTCGTTTTTTATTTTTATTTATTATCAATTGTATTTATGAATTTATCGATTTTCTGATTGATCATAATTTTGGAATTATCTAGAGGGTTAAATCTCAACACAAGTACTTTCCTAGGCTAACGCTATTAGTCCCTCCTCTACACGTCAAATTCACCAAAGAATTTTAAAGAGCAAAATTACATACATTAGCATATACATGTAGAGTTTGTTACTTCAAGTATGGACTATTCTCTTTCTTATCACAAAAAAAAATGTTAGCTTTTACATTAAAACACATAAATTAAACTTTTTCTTATATTTCAGCATGAAATGGATCAGACTACATTGTTTGGTTGTGGAATGTACCCAAATCACCCCATCTCTATTTGCAATTGCGGACCTTGAGCTCATCGCCCCAACCTACTCCTTCACTGCCGGATAGGACACTCGGACTGATGCCTCTCTAGCTTTCCTCGGTTCTCCCATCACATCACTTGTTGCACTTCCATCAACCTCCTTGTAACATAATCCTAGTTGATCTTGCAGAAATTCTCAAGCTGTGTAAAGTGCTCTCAACATTGTGTGAGGTGGAGAGATCAGATGGAGGAAGAGAGCAGTGAGAGTTGCATGTCATGGCAGGAGAGGGTCTACTGGAGCCATTTCCAGACCACCCAGTTCTGCCAGATCCTTCCCAGAGACTTCAATCATCATCTTGTAAACTCCAATTTTCCTTCATTTCTTCAATTTTTGAGAAGTTGTTGTTCTGGGATCTTGTGGATGTAGCTGATTTTGTGATTTTGAGCAAAAAGGTGGTGTCCTTATGTGATTTAGAGATGACCCTTTTGAAAATGAACGAAAGTGGGGCTTGAAAATGGTCTTTCATGCATCTATTCTAGGCTTTTATGGTGCTGCCTTTAATGGGGTGTTTCTTTTTTGTGTTGTCATTTTGGTGCTTTCCTTGGCGGAGTAGTTAGGGTTTGTGGCATTAGATGTTAAATGTTGAAGTCACTGCACCAAGCTCGGCTTGGTGCAATTGGCCTTTAATTTTCGTTAAATGTGGCTAGAAACAAAATGTGTGCCCTTGGAGTACTTGAATGTGGGGAAGTGTAGCCCTTTCTTGGTCAAGTCGAGGAAGACTGTTTGTAATGTTGGCTATGTTGTTTGTTTGATATGGAATCATGCTTGGTAGCCAATGTTTGAAGTTTCGAGGGAGTGACACAGCCACTATCGGGGAAATTCTTGTGAAGTAATCTAAATCATAGAATAATCATGCCGTCGGAGGAACTGACCTGCATTTTCTTGTTGACATGTATTATTATGTTGTATGTGGCGCAATATGATCAAATTTCTCAGAGCCTATAAGTATGCAGGGAGAATCAAATGCATATAGAACTTCATTCCTGATAATGCAGGCAGACATAATAAGCTGTATGCTGGTTCATCCGCGCCAATGTTTAGGATCACATATTGTTTGTGTTATTGTTTTCTTGTGATTTTGAACATTGACATGAATGGATCTTTAATGTTGAAAATCAGGTGATTCCCAAGAAATTTGCAGGAAATATGTGGCACAAATTACCCACAAAAGCATTGTTGAAAAGCCCAAACGGGGCTACATGGAAGGTTGAACTGAAGGGAGATGGTGATGAGTTGCGTTTCCTGGATGGTTGGGGAGAATTTGTCAAGGCTTGTTCTTTGAAGGAAAATGACCTGCTGATCTTCAAATACAGTGGGAACTCTAATTTTGATGTACTGATTTTCAATTTGGAAAGTTTATGTGAGAAGGAGTCAGTCTATTTCATCAGGAAATGTGGTTGTGCAAAGCCTAACAGTGGTAGCCAACAGAAAAGGGATAAGTGGATCGTTATTCAAGATCGGATTCATGATTTTGGTTCCGTTCCCTCGAAAAGGTCCAGAAAATATAGTAGCCAGGAGCCTATAGTCATGGAACAAACAAATGATAGGGTCCAGCAAAATACGAGGACTCAGGACAACTTTCTCTCTCGTATAGATGATCATGATGGAGATATGCCAGCTGCTGTAAGAAACCCAGCTGTTCAACAGGTAAGGCTACTTTCAAAGATTTGCTTTTGCAATGATCTAAATCTTGCTGGTGGATGAATTATGCAAGATCAAATCAGAGCAGAAGAGTTAAATCATGCTTGTCATGTTTTAAAAGTTTGCTTTCTTTGAAGTTATCTTTTTTGCAGAAAGGTGTGTGTTCGAAGAAATTTCCTCCTGAATGGATTGTTTTACCCAGTATAGACTACGAAAGCTTGGTCGGTGTGACTATTCTTCATATTTTGTTCAACCCAGTTTACTTTGAGCATCCTGGACTCTTGGTTCTTTCAAAACTTTTGTGTCACCTGAAAATGATTTTTTTTTTAAATGCGAAAATGCTTTTAAATGAAAGTAAACTTCAAACACTGAATACGTATACCTCTCTGTGTTTGTCTGAGTGACCCAAGTTCAATCGCTACTGATGGAATTAGTGTACTTAAACAGAATACTTCAAATGAGAACGAGGAATTGGATATTCAAGCACCCCTTTCAGTTCAACGAAGTGCTCCAGAAGATAACGGAAGTACACCAAGTGAAACTCCTTTGACTTCTGCTGAGACTGGATGTACTCAAAGGAAAAGGAGCTCCAGAAAATTCAGCTCTTTGACAAGGTTAAAGGGCCTAATTGGTATGCTTTTTTCGTTTTTTTGGATGTGTTTTGCTAAGCTTGCAAAACATCAGGGAAGTGATTATTGAGTGGTTAACTGTTCGACATGATGTAGCGAAAAAGAGTACTTCTAAAGGAAACAAGGCTTTGTCAATTCAAGCACTCACTTCAGTTCAAGAGAGTGTCCTCAGAGATGATGAAAGCACACCAAGAGCAACACCTTATACTCCTGCAGAGTCTAGCTGTCGTCAAAGAAAAAGAAAGTTGGTTGCATCCAGTTCCTCGGCGAAGCCGAATAACCCATCTGGTAGGCTTTGTTGGATAGCATAGTCATATACAGGGAGTGTTGATTTCTGTTGATGACAGATTTCACGTCCATGTCATTTTTTGTTTCCTTCACCGTGAATATTTACAGCCAAGTCGAGCCCTCCGAAGTACGCATCTAATAGAAGAGCGATAACAGAAGAAGAGAAAGCCAAGGCCATAAAAATGGCGGAGCAGGAGTTTACTGATGGGAGCTTCATGGTTATCATGCCGCCTTCAGCTGTCTACAAAAAGTTTTTTATGGTATTACTTGATGGCATGCTCATGCTATATGCAATCATTCGTTGACAAGTTATGGCTATTGGGTTCTATGGATGATTGATCAAATTTCAAGTTTCGAATATGGAGGCCGCCCCTCTGTCATGTCATACTACTGGCGTTTTGATAGGGATGACTCTTATTTTCTGATCTCCATTGCTAGATCATATTGTCCTGGTATGACTTATTTTACAATTGCATTATTTGTTTATGCAGTCAATTCCTGCGGACTGGGTCTTCAAGCATTCTCATCATATTAGCAAAGTGACTCTGCGCATAGGAACAAAAACATGGACTACTCGATTTCTGACTGGCAAGGGAAGAACTAGAGGGCTTTGTACTGGATGGAAAAAATTTGCTCTGGACAATTGCTTGGAACAATTCGATGTCTGCATGTTTAAGCCTTCCGGTAATGATGAACAGGGTATCATATTGGATGTTAGCATTTTCCGGGTCGTTCCAGAGGTTGAGTCGCTCAGCCTGGTCTTCTGATTCCTGCAAGGAATCCATCCTCGTGTAATTTCGTAGGCGCCATTACGGTTTTGCTAGTTATTTGCTACCTAGTAGTGTAGTTTGAGACTTTGAGTTTGTCCCTGCAATCATGGTAGATGGCAGGCGTGAGCAGGAGTTTCTGTAACTTATGCACATAAAATTTGCTAGGCTAAGACTGTATGTATGCCAGGGCGGATCTAGAATGATATGGATGGGACCGAGAAAACCCAGTTCGATCTCAAAATTAACTTGTACTGCTCTGCTTGTGCTGGTATTCACTAGACTCTGTACTTCTTATGTGAACAAGTGAAAATCTCCTACTGCAGCCTGTTGTTTCCCTCTGTATTACATTTTGAATTAGTTACAATATCGTCATGTGTAAGAGATCGGTATTGGAGTCCCATCTAGGTTTATCTCTGCCATATAATTCTGCATATTCGTGCATACTGGCAGGGTGCGAACATGACAAGCTAGTGCCAAGCTAATCGAACCAGGAAGTAAGTATCCTTGAAGCTAGCACAGTTGTTTCAGGAAATTATATACTTGGGAGATGCAGAGAATGAATGTATTGAAGTAAACCGAGACTGCTTTCTTCACGCACACGCCATACGGTACAGTGAACCAGAGCACGCCAAGCCACGGCCAACAGCCAGCATATTGAGCGGTTTATTACAGATCATGATGCTCTTGATGTTACTGACAATACCATGCAGTTGAAACTTGAATCACAGGAGAAAGCAAACATCGAGAGACGGAACAGATATCTTTTTCTCGACCAACCCAAACTGCCACTTCCTCCTGTCAGCATGTAGGTCACATACTATTACTAACACAACGTAGTGAAACACGTAGTAGGAGTAGGACTATCAATTGGCATAGCATAGCTATATGATCTATCATTTTTTCTTCAGGGGAACGGTACATTTTCATTAGCACCACTCCAGAAGTGCAAATGTGCAACTGTGATCGTAGCGTTGAAAAAATATATTTGCGGAGTAGGGGAAAGGGGCAGGAAGAATAGGCTCGCTCCCAGCAGAACCCATATAGCCAGGGTTCCCTTGCCTATGAGGATGACTGAGACCTAGACCTAACTTTGTACTACGAATTTTCCATTGCAATGAAAACAATTTGGGTCGTCAGAGCAAGCAGCCGCTCCAGGAGCTTCCAAGCAAAATTGGCTCCAGAGGCAAGGATATGGATGTACTTTTAGTCTCCTTTCCACTGGTTGACATATTTGAGGAAAGCAAGAGCGGGATTCTCTCGAGGAGGGGCTCGCACTCGAGAGGATCTTCGAAGTTCAGCTTCTTCAGCTGCAGACCTCTGGGCATTCTCCTTGTTTCTCTTCTGCATTTCCGCGCTGCATTTTATATTTTTCAGAGTACAGATTAGATATACAGGGGTAAATCATCACAGGAAAATGAAATGAAAGAAGTCCATAGATATACTCAATCAAGGTCATCAGTTGTCTTGCTGGAAATTCACAGAGGTTCCAAAACCCAAAGTTTCTTTTTTCCCCCTCCTACATCTCCCAGGTTTCAAAGAGCGACTCTAACAAACAACATAATTAACATAGTTGCATTTTAATGTAAAAACTCATTCGAAATGTTGACCAGGAAAATTTATATAGAAGGTCAACGCGTGAGGGAAGTGTGAGCTATTTACAAGAAAAAGAAAAAGAAGCACAGCGAGATCAAAGAAACTTGACTGTTGGACATATGCATCTGAATAACCCAATGCCCCACAATATACATCATTTAGAGCAAGCAGACATTGCACTCACCATATCTTGTTATAATGCCTTTCCAGCTGCTTCTTGAGAGCATTCTCCCTCTCACCCTTTGGATTCAAGAAACCCATGAACGCATCAAGCTGTTCATAATACCGAATTAAGGTTAAGCAAACGATCACAAAAAATATCCATGAGATGAACAAGTGAGCAGACAGTACCTCTTCACTGCTTCTGTAGTAACCCCATGACTCAAAGTCAGAACTTTCAACAAACACTCGACCATCTCTTCTGAAGAACCAATATCTATTATGATCTCTATCCTTACCCAGGGGACTTGTTCTAATTAAACGTTTCTCCATCTCCCGTTGAAGATCTTCTTTCTGTCCCAAAAATAAGGACAAATATTAAAGTTATAAAGCTACAGAAGCATACATAACAAGTAAAACCAGGAGATTTTTCTACCCTCTGTTCTTTGTTCTTTTCCATTTCTTCCATCAGTTGTTTCGTCATTTTCCTCAAATCGTCTTCATGTTCGCCGTCTCTGTATACAGGAACAAAGTTAGAGCTTACACTGCATTAAGGCAAACAAGACTGCAAGCCATTAGAACTTTTAAGATTGAGACAAGAATCTGACCCATTTTCCGAAGAATACTTCTGCAAAGATGAAGTTTCCACTGCACCATTTCCATTACTATGAAGATGTTTTTTTGTTGCTTCGTCTAAGTTGTTTCCAACAGAATACAAAGTGCCAGGCAGAGGTCCATTTGCCCCATTTGCTTCAGACTCGGCTTTCAAACGCTCCTTCGCTTCTCTCCTCTTTCTACCATCTTCCAGAGCCTCCTCCCTTTTACTGGCGGCAAGTGCCTGCCATCGTTCAATGCCTTCATCCAATGTTGCCTTCACAAGGTTGGTTGCAAGCACATTATTAACTAATTCGCGCAAGATTCTTAGCTTCATCTGAGCATCTAAAAGACCATAGTGGCCCCTCTTTATGGTTGCTATACTGGTTGTAAAAGCAGGAATCTCTATCATCTCTAAGAAGTCACACAAGTTATCAGTCCAAGTAACGAGCGTAATCTGCAATGGAACACATATCGAACATCAGGAATCATAGTATACAAAGGATTTGAAATCTCAGAAAACCAAAAAAAGGAAGAGCAAAGAGAGTAAGAACCAGTGTCAAAATTTTTATCGAACGAGGGAAGAGAAGAAAACTGAAAATTACCAATTTAACTAACCTTTGGCCTCCGCTTACGGTCCTTAAAAACAGCATAGTAATCTCCTTCATCTTTAATAACCAAGCGGAGAAGACTTGCATGGGTCTCGACAATCAGATTTGTATTGCTCTCTTTATGACATATAGCCTTCTCCAAATACTCAAGAGAAAATGGCGACAATTCTAGCAACTTGCCAAAAGAAGTACAGAAGTCCCAGACCATCAACAGGTCCCCAACACATTCCACAGGAACACTGAACTCTGTCGATGGGGAAGGCCGATCAGAAAAAACTGGATCTCCAGCGGAATGTTGCACCAGTAGGTCATCAATCGGATGTTTGATGTGCTCTTTTGTCACTTCACTGCCATCTATGATTTAAAAGATCACTTCGTTAAACATGAAAAAGCACCCAACCACTTTGTGGTATAAAAAGACACAAATGGGGTGCCTTTGGAATTCTATGCAAGTGCAGGGGGAAAAAACCAACAGTAAGAGGGTTTTTTTTAGTATCATGAAAGATTTGACCGAAATACCTACCCTCAGAAGCACCATTATCAACTCTGTTCCTTTTGTGATTCTTCTCTTCTCCTTCCTGTGAAGGTTACAGAAAGAAATAATAAGCACTTGCAGATTAGAAAAGCAAAGAAGACATGAGTAGTCAAGTTCGAGGCCATTACCTTGATTTCCTTCCTTTTTTTGTTAACTACACATCCATTGAGGAAACACAATTTGCTTTGCAACTCTTCTGGGGGTTCAGTTGAAATTCCATACTTCAATGTCAACTTGTTATGGATTACCCAAGGAGCATTACGATAGGTGGATTCTCTGATAAAAGATTTCAACTGACTTCGTGTGAAAGGTAGCTTCTTTCTTATCAAATCGTCTTCACTTACTATAGCACTTCCTTTCGATTTGTGATCTTCTTCAAGCCATGCTACCTTATACTTGGTCTTGCCTTCCTTCTCTTCCAATACTTCTACTATCCTACAGGGACGTGTACTGCCATTCCTCTTCCCAGATAGCTCCACCCCCACAGCCAACGGATCCATCATTTTTGCCCTGATTAAGTTGACCAAATCTATTAATGGGAGGGTGCCTGGCAAGAGAAAGACCCTTTGAGGATTTATGATCTTTTTGAAATTTATCAGCAGATAAATTAGAGATGGAGAAAACCACAAGCAAAGACTCAAGTCAAATAGTAAACCAACAGCTTTTTCTTGTAAAAGACAAAACACAGGGGAGTAAAATTGTGAAGGATACAGCATCAGGAAAGAGAGGCAGGCACTGGCAGAAGCATGAACTGCATTAAAACCCACTTTTTTTCTTTTTTTTCTTCCAGCAAACCAACAGATGATAGGAACCAAATTCTCCAGCTTACAGAATGATCAGGGGAAAATAGTTTAATGGCTGGATATGAGACGAGAATTTTCAAGTATCAACATTTGCATTCACATCAGAGATGATTCAGACATCACAGTTTTCCTCTTACTGAACACTGTCATAAAGTACTTGCTCTAACTTGACTGTGTACATCAGTTAGAATTTTAGTACCTTACTGGTGAACTGCTTCACTAGGTCATAACCAAGAGCAAAATATAACAAAAAGCAGCTAACCATGAACAAAATAATTGGAACTTTTGGCCTCTATACGATTCAGGGAATAACAATCATCAGAGCAAACAATCTTCAGAGCAACTATGACTACTTGCATCACAACACATACATGAACAACAGTTGCAAGAAGACCATATAATCAAACATACACGCGCACGCGCAAGAAGACCATATAATCAAACATACACGCGCGCGCGCATGACCCGACTAAGAGACTTACTATATTGGATAATCCGCAGAACAGGTCCAATTAGGTCCTCAGGAAATTGTTGAACCTTCTCCATAGCTTGTTGCTCAGAAACCAGTGCCTCCTCATAGGTCAGATTACCCTTCGCAGTCACTTTGCATGTCCACAATCTTTGCCGATATAGATTTATCCGCTTCAAATATTCTCTAGTCATAGTCAAGAACACAAAGAAAAAAAAACATATGGGCATAATGTCAACTATAACAATATGTCAAAGGATACTTATAGTCCCGAAAAATCTCCTTCGTGAAGCGAACTTGGAATACTTGCTCATTAGGAACCAGGTCTTTGGGTGGCTCGATCAATGTGAAAGGTGTCCTTTTCAGCAGTGGCATTGTAAAAACTACAAAGAAGAATTGAAAGAAAAGTTGGAAGCAGACCCAGTCAACGAAAACCCCAGACACAACATGAATGATGAATCTCAAGCATCAAAAGCAAAAGGCTGAATCGCAATCACGGGTTATATAACAAGAAAAATTAACAGTTTCTAGAAATCACGCGTGAATCAGAACATCAAAAAGTCCCAAAATGTGAAGGCGAACACCTTCCAGCAAAACTGGGACAGAAACCCTAGAAAGCTCTCAACTTCCGAAAACAATACTCAACCCCACGAATCACAACACGCACAACACAGATCACTCTTCAACAAATCAACACTCACATCATCGAATCATCAAACATCACCAATGCAGTAATAAAAGCAATCACAACCCGAAAAAAATCAACCCTGATCGACTTGACAATTCCACACAACAACGAATCCAATACAAATCACCACAAAACCACAACAAAAATCAGCTAATAGAGCACCACATCCCCCTCGCACAGACCCGAAACAGTCATCGAACTCCGATCTCAATCACCTTCATGGACGAAACCTAGAGCTCGAATTAACCGCAATGCGAATATCGAAGAGGGGGAAGACAATTAACACACGATTCCGCAAAGCGAATCGATGAAACTCGTCGATGACATTGTGAAAAAAGGGAGATACGAGAAGAGGAGAGTCGCAGAAGAGACTTACTGGATTGGCGGCGCGGTGGTGGCGGCGGCGGCTAGGCGACGGTGGCGGAGAGGGGAGCGAGAGAAGGGAACGGCTTATTGTGTGTTTTTTTGAGTTGAGGTGGAAGCGTCTCGCGCCCTCTCTCTTTGCTTGCTCGTCTCGAGAATATATTTTGTTCCTGTTCTTCACATTTCTTGAAGACTAATCCAATCAATGACATGTATTGGATCTTCGTTTAAATTATATATTTTAATCATGTCTAATTTTATTCTTCAGCAATCTTATTCCTGAGAGAAACTTCAATGTTGTTGTAATTGTATCATAGCTAAACCGAAATGAGCCAACCAATCCACCACGGAGTGGAAGAATGGGATGCATATGCTGTAACATAATGTAGTCGGTGACATCAACCTTAATATCAAGACAAAACACCAATGACTGAATACATATGCTCTAACATAATATAGTCACGTGACACCAACCTTAATATCGAGATTCGAGACATAACACCAACGGCTGAATACATAAGCTCTAGCATACATCTGAAAAGTTAATACTGCCAGAAGGGGCCCAACTAAGCACAAAGTTATGCAGTACGTAATACTTGCATACATATTTTGATAATTTATATCAATGCCATTAGGCAGATAAGAGTTTACCCTTCTCTCAAAAAGCAGCTAAAGAGCAGCCAGATGCCACATCGCTAGCCGGTTAAGTGCACAGATACAAGATGCCTAGGATATCAGAGCATTATACAAATTAGAATTCAGCAACAAGCTTTGGAGGGGCAGCTTATGCGACTCGGAAGATTTTAACATCCAGAACAACAGGCTCATCCTTTTGCGAGGCGAGCTTGAACAGACAAACATCGAATTCATCCATGGTGATATCAAAAACGAACTTCCTCCACCCACCACAAAGTATTCCAGCTCTCCCAGCTCCTTTAGTACCACGAGTGAACCTGATGGTCCATATTTTCTCTCCCACGCACAGAGTCACATCTTGGTTTTCCGAGGGGACATGTGCTTCTCAGCCCACTCTGGGGGCATAGGCTGTACCTTGAACACCAATTTCGAGTTATGACTTATGAGACCACATCAAACAATAAACGGCAAAGTTTAAGTCTCAAAATCGAAAATTTTGCTAGGGGTGATCACATAGTTTCTTACCATATAGAAGTATCTGGAGACAAGTATATCGCATAACTTTGATGAAGCAACCTTCAGTGAATTCTTGGTCAGCCAATTGATATGCATTTTGCTTCTCGGCCCAAGTTATATGTTTCCTGTCAGAGACATTAGAGTCTGAGTTCCCATCAACTCCCGAGGTCTTCAATGCAGCTGAAACAGTTTTCAAGATATAAAAAAATAACAAAGTAGAGAAATAAACCCTGAAACAGGGAAGAACAAATAAATATGTAACAGCTACACATACATCATACATTGCCTTCCATTGTTCCCATTCTTTCCTTAAAATTTTCCCTTTGACTACAACCATTCAGTACCTATTTAAGCCAATTCAATAGACTAACCAGTTCAAGAAGGCATACCAGATTTTGGCTTTGGCTTAATGGAAGAAATCCTAGGCACTGTCTTTGTCAGCACCCTTTTGTGTGCTCACCTTTTCACTCTGGTTTGATCTCTCAAATTCTTCAGAGGATTTTTCCTAGGAATGCTTTCATGGTGCTCCTTGCGACTTTGCTCAGCTGAAGTGGGTGCCAGTTCATGGGTTCCCCAGACTCACATGAAGGAGCATCTTCACCTGAATCATTTCCATAGCATAATCTTAAATCCGATCCAACCATACTGAAAAAAAAACTAGTAGTAGGGAATGAAAAGCTACAATTTCATTTTGTAGGTTAGTTCCAGCAAAAAGATCAATCAAAATAAAGTGGAAAGCTAACTATGAAAGAGATCAAGTGGACAACAAGTGCAAAAACAAGCAGATTATTCAATCATACAACCACCAATCATCGAAATGAATACGAGACTCTTCCCACGAAGGAGATCATCAGTTCATATGTTCCAGCAAAATTACCAGAATGTGCAACGAATTCTACAGAAGAATTAGATAGCGCAGGCTTCTTTGATCTACCTCTTTGTCTATAACCTTGATAAAGAGGAGACTTTCCTGCAGCATTTCCAATAACTGATGGTTTATTCCGCACAACCGCAGAAGATTTCCTCCCATTTGTCCCATTGTCATCTTTGGCTGATCATTGCAGAATAATTCATTAATTTAAGCTGAGTTTTAGGGGAAAAAAAGACCATAGATAAAATTACACTCATGCGACATCCTTAAAGCTGGAGCAAAACTATGAATGAATGATCCGAACACAGATTTCAAACTTGCATGACCATGTCAAAAGAAGACATACCGTGCAATTTATATGGTTTCCCAGAAGAACACGCTCGAACTCTGCAGGTTGGCGTATCAGTAGCTTTACAAGGTTCCTCAGCTGCAATCCCATCAGGCTCCTTAGAGCAATCACCATTACCCACCAGCTCCTTCTTTCTATACTTTGCAGGCCACATCGAAGAAGTCCTTTGAATGTCGTCTTCCTGTTCCTCAGACTCCTCGAGCACATCATTCCTTGCCCTCTTAGTCGCAACCAATTCAGAACCTTCGTCCTCTGAAGTAAACTGCCTTACATCTTCTCTCTTCTCACAAGTTTCATTTGTCCACATTTCCTAATAAAATAAACTGCTTCACGCTCACAAAAAGTACTCCCACTGAAAATGATGACAAAGAAAGACGTGCTCCCTCTATACTTGAAGATGAGAAAGTCATTTTCTTCCAAGGAATACGCCTCAGCAAACTTCTCCCAACCATTCAGAAAATACATGATACCATCTCTTACTACCAGATCAACATCTCATATAGCTCCACTAGGGCCTTTAAGAGATACTTTGGGTGGTAACTTGGTCCACATATTTTCAGCAAACTTCTTCGGAATCACCTAGGTTTTGACAATAAACCAGATTAGATATACAATTATACATGAAAAACTATTTGGGAATGACAAATGGAAAGTTTCGTTGTTAGAATTCTTCAATTAGAGGGAAAGTTGAGCTCCAAATCTAAATGGGATCCGTCCATGAGATGTGAACCTGGTTCCTGATTGGAACCTTAAGAAACTCGCATACTCACAAACATCACGAGTTCCTAACTTTAAAGTACAGAATTATGAGAAACAACACTAGACAGAGAGTAATAATGTACTGAAACTATTTTGAAGCGAGTCATGCAGCAGCCAGCAGGTGTTGCTTGAAGTTATTTCATCAAATATTTGAAGGCACTGTCAAAGACACTAAACCCTAGGCCATTTTAACCAAGCAAGCATCCACATGAACTGAAACTTAAAGTTGCAGATCTCTGAAATCTTGGAACTATAAACCCTAAAGACACGAAACATGATCACAAACCCTAAAGCAAATCGCAGCATACCAAAGCAGAACAACTCAAGCAAAATCAAACATCATGCACAACAAGTCGACATTTTGAGGGAGAAACCCCCATATTCTCACTTCACACTTAATCACAGCTTGCTTCACAAACAGTACTGACCCAAATGAAATTCCACAAAACCCTAACTCAAAGCTCCATACTTTGCAGTCCATTTTGGACATTCATGCAAAATGCACACCAAAAATGCCCGTCAGTGTTCCAAAAATTGAAGGGCAAACCTCAAAATCAAAGACCCGAAAAAGCCCATAACATAGAAGTTAAAAAAGTTGAGAGGTGCTTACAAGGAGATGGTGGAAGTTCTTGGGAAGAATCTGGCAGAAACGCAAGGTCTGAAAATGGTTCCAATAGATCTGCTCCTCCCACGCCTTGCAATCACTGCAACGACCCTCACAAATCTCTACCAAAGCATGCATTTTGGGCACTTTGAAGTACAAAATCACAGAGAAATCAAAGGGGAAGTGAACCCTAAGGATTAAATTGGGGACATGGTGAGCGGCATAGCACCATTGAAGAGGATGGAGAGATGTGAAGTCGGTGTACGAAAAAAAGGAGCATGCCGAGAGCGCAGGAGAAATGATGAAGCATCCGATTAAACAGTTCAATTCACGTCAAAATCAATTAATTAATGATTTTGAATCTTTTAATCGATTATACTATTCAAACCAACAAAATTTCCATCTGTATCAATAACCTATTTAATCGACTAAAATTCATAAACCTTTTAATTGAAAACTCTTATGAATCGTTTAATCAAAATTGATTAAAAATCAAATAACCGAATTCGATTATTAAATGATTTCGATTTTAGATTTAAACCACTTAATAATCAGTCGATTTCGATTTTAATGATCTAAAAATCGAATCGAATAAAAGTCGAATCGATTAATCCATCACGAACCGATTAACATCCCAACCTACACCAAGCTATAGGATAAGAAATTATTGTTTTTTTCATCCCAAAATAATTATAACGGTTTGATCGGGGGATTTATTGAGATAAATTTTAACTTACTTCGCGAAACAATCGTATATTATTTTTCATAAAATTATCGTTGAATACTAATGATAGTTTAAGTTATGTACTTCGATCCTGAGTCGGTGACGAAATTTTCTTACGTCTTTAAAACAAATAACAAAATCCTTCAAAATGCGTGATGGATAATACAAAAAGTGATTTGTTACATTTATTGCGATTGAGGGAGTATAACTCTACAATACATGCATCAAACATCAAGTATATGATCAATGAGATAATCAAATACTATCTCTATTCCAAAATTATTGAATCGTTTTATCAAAACGATCTCGTCTCGAATTGTTTAAAACGTTTTCATATTGAAAATTATTGTATGATTAGAAATTAAAAAATATGAAGAGAGAAAGATTGTGTGATTGAGAATTAGAGTTGAAAAATAAAGATGATAAATCTAAATTTACGGATATAAAATAAAATATTGTAATTATATTTGAAAGGAAGAAGTGATATTTTTTATCATCAAATATTAACGTTGATATAAATTATATACTATTATTCTGGACAAAAAAAACATTTATCTTGCATCATTCAGTGATAAAAATAACATATTAAAATACATTATATATAATATATTTTATTGTATAATGTTTTAAATAAGATGAAACCAAAGAATGTAAAAAAAAATTTTGAATCATCATCTTGTAGTAGAAGAGTCAGTGACGAGGAGAGCCAGTGCTCCGTGAGAAGAGTAATTGAAAACATGAAGACATAAACCCTTCATGCAAAAAGGCGAAGTTGTATATAGAAGTTCAGGATGCATGACTCATGAACCAAATAATTCAGTAAGAGGGCTGAGAGAACAAAGAAGTTGTGGGATGAACAATTTAGTGGACCGTTTTCAACAAGAACGAAATTTCTACTTTTGATACACTTCCCGATGCATCATAGCAAGGCATAGTTGTATCATGTATGTCCGTTCTTGAAGCATTCAAGTTAATATTTTTTTGAATTCAAGCAAAATCCATGATAAACTTTATGATTAAACAAACTCAAAACAAAACTACTATGAGAAAACATAAAAATATTAGACATTTAAAATATCTAGATTAATGATTTCAAGAAATAAATATCTAAATTAATATTTAGAAAATTCATCTATTATATGGATGGATATCAATTTATATCAATTCTCAAATACATAGTGTCTAAAACTTGAAGTTTTTGACTTTCATTTGACCAATCACTTATCTAACATATAACAAACCAAATCATGTCATGGAAGAGAGGTACAAGCAGGACACCGAACCAACCCATTAGCGTTACACTCGTCGCAAACCTTAAACACACTGGACTTGTCCTCGTACACCTTATGACTCCCATCGCACCACTCACACAACACAAACCTGTGGCCCCCACAGACCCCACAACAGACCACCCCACTCGTCTCCATCAACGTCAGCCGTCGGATCATCCTCCTAAGATCCCCGGTCTCGTGGAGCCGTCGGATCTCGTCGGCCCCACCCACACACCTCCCATCAACGAACACACGAGGGAGCGTGACTCCCTTTCCCGTGATCCGCTGCAGCTCGTCGAGGAATGTGGACTCCATGGACAGATCTCGTTCGTCGATCTTGACTCGGTATCCTTTGAGGATTGATCGGACGGCGCGGCAGTCCTCGAAGGTTTTGCGGACGATTCGGAGACTGGTGTAGTATATCACGACTCGGTTGTTGGAGTTCGGCGGCGGTGTTGAGCGCGTGGAAGCGGAGCGCGTGGCGAAGGAGAGGAGGGAGGATTTGTGGACCGGGCTATGCGGTTGGTCGAGGATGGGGTCCACGAGTGTGTTGATGTCTTTGAGTGATGTGGACCGGAATTCCATGGACCGGGTTCGGGTGTGGACCCGGCTCGGTTGTGGTCTCAGCCACGTGAATGGAGACATCTTGGAGTGGAGTGGGGTGACGGAGGATTGGAGAGTGGTGGATTAAGGTTTAGTAGTTGAGTTAAATAGGGAGATTAAGGTTAATGAGTGTCTTTAATAGGTTGCTTAAGGTAAGATTATTAATGATGAATGTTATGAGTTCTCCAATATAGCGTCACTTTTTAGCACATTCACGCTCGCACTTTTATGTTATGAGGATGAACGTTGATAATATTTCGTGAGTTAAGGTTGGTTTTTCTATATTATGTAAAAGAGAGGCATTGAAGTTGTTATAAAACGCTGTTGAGGAAACTCATCCCTAATGATAAACCGAGAATGGACTGAAAAAGGAAAAAAATCTCTAATGACATTTTTCCTCTTCCGAAAAAGTAAATGACAAAGTTAGAGTTAAACCCGATCATAACCCGAAAGGAAATACAAAATACGGAGGGTTGAATCACTATCGATAAAAAATATCCTCTTCGTCTCATATGACACGATTATGAAATTTATTGATTTTATGCATATATATCAAAATGTCTCTTGTAATAGTAGAAGGAAAGCGTGAGAGTTGTGAGTGAAATAAAAGAAAAAAAAAACGATGAAAGAGATGATATGATATAAAATAAAGATATTTTGAATTTTTCAACTCAAAAACTTTATCAATTTAGAAAATATTATAATCTATATACGACGTCCATTCTTAATATTGTGTTGCAATTTATGTGAGACGGATAAAATAATTACTCTATATGATTTGAACTTGGTTTTTAATGTAGAAATTTTCCCTTAAGATAAATTCACATCTATTGCAAAAATATCAATATTTTGTTGCAGTATATTTATTTTCTTCACTTGGTTCTTGCAGTAATAAATAAAATACCAAAATCAGGATCAATTTTTATAAAACCAAAGCAATAAACATGAATGTGCTTCAAAAGAGGACGAGCAACTATCCATTGGCATGATGCAATGGAAAGAATGCGGAAATTAGGACTTCCGGTTTTTTTCCCGAAACGGTATAGTAGCCCATAGTTCTCCCAGTCCTTAAATGGTTCATGGTGAGAAATGATACACGGAGTACAAGAATTCTGTTGTACGAATTATCCTTAGCACGGAATAGCATTGATAATGATCAGTTGGGTATGATCACAAACTTATGTAACTTCAACTTTTTTACGCTTAGAATTTAAGTGATATACTTTTATAATCACTGTGCCCCAGGCCGAGGGGTCAAAGGATCGATTAACTCAGGTTCTTACTAGTATGAAGAAACTCACCTCAACCCACGGACGCTATTAAGTGCACTGCAGGAATGCACACCCTCAATCCTGTCATACTATCTGAATTATTGAATTAAATTAATTATAATTAATCATTTTTTTTTAATTATCTCATCAATCAAATCTCACCCTTTCTAGCGAGGGGTACTCTCTCTCAGCGGGACTTTCTTTTTATTTAGGTCTTTTTATAAATAAATAAAATCGTAAATAAATTAATTCTTAAATTATGTCTTTTTTCAAATTTCAATGAGAAAAGTCGTCCTGTATTATTCCGATGAGAAGATGCAGGAAATCTTTGCCTTGTGTGTCAACAATCTCCATTTGCTTTTGAGCGTTTATTTTGATTCCGCTCTTTGGGTGTTCAAAGGCCTCACCTTTACTTTTGGATTCTTCATTTCCTGTGAAAAAGATAATAAATTGGGGTTTTGAGTGATGGGTTTTGTTGTTTGGACAATTGGGAACTCACAAGTTTGAGAGAAATTTCGAGTCTGTTGTTGGTTGAGGAAAATTTCAAATGGGGTTGAGCCATTTTGGTGTGAAGGAGTGAAGGTGAAGAGGAGATTGGTGCTGCATGAACGAACAAGAAAAATGAGAGAGGGAGGAAGAATGAGATTTGAGATAAAAATGTCCTCTGTCTTTGGATACAATAAAGACACCTTACGTCTACTTATCGAAATCGTGTAGAAATTTAAGAAAAGGTCTAATTTTAAAATTAATTTATTTGCTATCCTTTTTTTATATATAAAACAACTTAATTAGAAGGAAAAAAAAAAACCCTCCGCCGACTCATCCTATCGGTCCATTCACCAAAATCAAGGTGCGGCCCGTCATCATTGAATATTGCAAATCGTATAGATCAGTTTTCCATTAACTCTCAGCAATCCCCCACATTTACATCTGATGAAATGTAACTACTCATTAGTAGTAGTAATAGTACTACTAACATACCAATGACATACCCTATCCCAAAAAGCTACTCGTAGTATAAAAGATCCACTCCAGAAACGTTAGCCTCGACCAAGGGAAAAGGAGCAGGCCTCCCAAGACTTTGGTGTAGGGGACAAAACTTTCACACCAACAACACAAGTATAATGTACTACAAAGTAGAACAAGCACGATTTTTTTCGAATATGCCGACTTTGCTCCTCGTACACAGTATCAGAGTTGCAGAGGAGGGATCCAAAGGAGCTCAAATCAGCGATGCCAACCCAATCAATGAAGACTTCCATAGAACAAAGATGACCAATCTTTCAACCCTATACAACATGCTAAGAAAAGCGCAGACCACAGACACATACCTGTCAACAATATGCAATGATGTGATCTGAGTGTCCTCAAAAAGAGTAGCAGTGTTAACTGGATGCGGTATTGGATCTCCAAAAACAAGACCCGAAAGACCGGCAACGAACTCTAATCCTCCTGAACTCCAGGAACTCTTGTCAAACAACAACACAGATACCGTCCTGCAAGATGATCACACCATTAGAAAACCAGCTGTGACATTGCCACAACATGGCTTAGTAACAAAGACTGGCTTCAAGTTGCTTCAGAAACTCAACAAACGAAATTGTTGTCAAGAGAAGATATATGTTCCAAACAATGAACATGTTGTCATACATCTCTTACTACAAAGTTGTCCCTAGTACCTAGCAAAGGCAACAACCATTCAGCTACAAAGACATCTCTTACAACATCTGCAAGAGAGATCGAGAAACTTTGGGTTAAAATGGAGAGTTACCAAAGCCCCTAATATTAGCAAGGAGAGACACAGAAAGTTGGAATATATACCAGAGAACCTATCCAAGCAGGGTGTGTAGCAGTAGTCTATGGGTGACAAAGGACTGCGACGACCAATAGAATATTAGTGAGTTATATGCTAGGCATGATCACGGCATATTAACTGTTAGGTTAACCACTCATACAAATGACGACAGGAGCGGAAAATAAAAGTTGAAACAAAATCCCAAGGATTTGACACATTACGAATGAAATAAAGCAATTAGACATAAGTGATACGGTTCCAACTAAGTTTCCTGTTTTTATGCCGATAAAAGAGTTGGGGGGGGGGGGGGGGGTTCCATAGGGAAGTGATTGAAAAGAAACTAAGGCAATTATTCTCAATGCAGGGGTTAAGGATAATCACCTGCCAAACAGAAGGCATATATTCTCGATACAAAGAGTTTTCTGACCCACTTCCCATTGTGCTTTCATGCAGTGTTTCGGACGTGTAACGTTTTCTGGAACTGTAGCTTCAAAGAAAATCTCAGTCAGTGTGGTTTAACACCCAACACATGAATACATTGCAGGCATTTATCAACTCTCAAAGACTATCTTTCACCAGAAACAGGGCAGGATGAATTAGGATTAAAAAAAAAAAAAAAAGCAGGGAGATTTCAAAAGAAGAAAGACAAGTTTGGAAGCCTAGTGCTTGTTCTCTCTCATGTGTTATTTTGACAAGCAGTAAGGGGATTCGGAGCAATCCACGTAACTCATAAAAGCAGCTTTCATTCACCTATGTGTAGCTGGCCGCTAGCCTACGTTAAGGTCCAACAATATCACGATTTAGGATCTATAGCCACAAAATCAACTTAAATAATTGGAGAAACTGACTACTGGGCACAAAGTAATCACACAAGCAATCAATGAAAACCAAGTTTCACAAAAAAACAAGGTCACATCTTAGACATGGTTTTACCTTTTAGCATCATGTGTTGCACCTTTATCATTGAAGATGGCTGCTTTCGTAGTTAAAACAAGCATAGGATGTAGCAGCAAAACATTTCTTATCTCATTTGCTACAGTTCAGACACGCTTTGCAGAGAAAAGGTCCTCCC
The DNA here is from genome assembly GCA_001925005.1 of Drosera capensis. Lineage (NCBI taxonomy): Eukaryota > Viridiplantae > Streptophyta > Magnoliopsida > Caryophyllales > Droseraceae > Drosera > Drosera capensis. The sequence goes on from LIEC01010698.1 coordinate 79,987, forward strand.
CGACATAGTAACAAAATTCGGATATGGGTTTAATTCGACAAACATAGATTAAGAAAAAAATAGAAAAGAATAGGAAAAAATCAAGAAAAAACATAAGGATAAATTTTGTATGAGAATGATACGATGATTAATACGAAAATAAAATCGAAATAAGAGATAAATACAGATTTTAAACGTGAAGAAAGAGGGGTCGATGTTCTTGAGAAGTCTTGAATTTTGTATGAAGGTTTTAAGATAGTTTGATTATATTTTAAAAATTTAGATTTTTTTTCATATTTTACAAAAAAATCCTGAAAAAAATCCGAATTATACGTTAATTATATGAAAAATCCGAATCATATGTAAATTTTATGAAAAATATGGTTTCAATTAGACTAATGAATAATCCACGGATTTTTTTGTAAAATACACAAATTATTTGCATATTTGATTACAATGCTCCTGGAGAGTAATTAGAGACCGTCAAGAACTCACTATCACCTAATTTGTAAATAAGACAAATGAAACCTCATGGTAAGCAATAATAATACAGTACATGTTTAGGAAAATGTAGCTTGCAAGGCCACACCTGACATTCCGTACAAAAATTGAGACAAGCAAGCAATCATGGTAAGCCCTCGGTCCTATGTTAGGCTCGGTCTCTAGGCTCTCTACCGCCAACTCTTTTCACTCCCGTTATCACAGCAATGACAACAAGCTATGTGGCTCACTAGAAAACTAATTTGCATGAAGCGTAACAAACGTGACTACGAGGAGATGAGTATACAACGTATTAATAGAAAACAACGCTAGCAAATAGGAAAAACAAGAGGCAATTCTAGTATGCAAAAACACTTGCCTACTACTCGATCCAAAAGGGCAAGGATGTCGATGCACGAATCACCCAGTAATAAGCTCCAATACTGGTACATGTAAAGGAACATTACATCAAGAAGAAAGAAGCAAGCAAATCAACAGGTACATCTCTCTTGCAAGAGAATGACAATCTTTTGAAACCTTGCAGTTCACTACATTACATGGCTCGTAAAAACCACATGAAACAGACAAATCATAGACGAGCAACTGTAACCATTTTCGCTTGACACTATCAGATAATTAACATTTATGGCAAATGCATGGGACTGGGAGCGAAAATTGATGCATGTTTTTGTTGCAAACCTGTCAATCATCAAGAAACTGACACTGGAACAAAGCTTAGTCCTTGAAGTCTGTAGTTCTACAGCCAAACCCTGAAAAATGATGAACGAATTGAAGAATTATATTCATCCTGGACCAAAACAGCTGAAATTGGAATAAGCAGATCATGGGTGTAATCCACTTTGAAACACACGTTGTAATTAGCCTAAGCTAACCATTTAATTTAACTGCTCCATGCTAAACATCACAATGTACACCATTAGAACACAATCTCATCATTTGTACAAGTACTAGAACTCGCCAACCAACCATGGAGCAACCTCTTACCTTGAGAGTAGCAAGAAATTCAAAGCTATCATAACAACGAAAACACATGAGCAAATGAGCAATAATAATCTCAGACACTAACCACATCAGTAGCAATCCAATAGTCCTGTGTCATCACCCAGGACTACTCTTAACAAGTAACTAATTGACATTGTTCAATGAAACAGTAACAGCAATCATATAGTACAAAGGCTAGCGATATACTGATATGCTTTATATCCTTTGAAGGGAATCCATCCATCACTCTGATCAACCACCTCACAAAGCATCTTCGTCGTCTCAGTTGCAAAGCTATACGAAAGCACCTTACCAGGAATAGACACGATAAGAGCAGAATCATCCTCTTCTTCTCCCTCCCCACGAACAACACTGAGAATCGAGAATGCATAGAACCTCAGATGACGACCGAATCTATCCTTGCTGTCTAGAAACATCTCCATGAACTCGCACCCAACAACATCAAGATCAACCCTGTACTTCGGAAACCAGCACATATCATCACCATCCAACTCCATAACAGCGAATCTCGGATAACAATTCGTTCTGATCTCTATCAGATGCAAATGCCCACCAGACTCCCCGAAGTACCTAAACCTCCCAATGTAGGCACCCACAAGCGTAGGAGGCAACGCCAACGATCTCAAACAATCTTTTTCGACATCAAAATACAATGTCGTCTCCGTGTGACTCAACCAATGAACACTCCCATTCCAGTACACACCACGCTCGAACTCCATATCGAATGGAGGTATAAACCCATCAGTCACGCGCCTCCAAGCTCTTGTGCTCGGCTTATAAACATCGATCACATGAGATCTTTCCTCGATCTCCGAGTTCCTCACACAGATCATTCGATACTCATCCCATCTCGACAGATCAAATGCCAGATTCACCCCGACAACACACTCACCCACAAAATCAGGACAGACAACCTCAGAAACTGCATCAGTAGTCGGATTGCAAACGTAAAACGAATAATCCGATCCATCGTACCTCGAACCACCATCACACACCAACAAAAGGCCATTACACGATTGGAGAATACTCATCGTCGTCGATGATGAGAAATTGATCCGAGAGAGGGAAGGAGGCGGAGAGCGAGAAGAGGAGAGGGCAAGAGGAATGAATTGGAATTCAGAGGAGAACAGTGATGACGATGAGGACGAGAAGGCAGCGGTGGCGGAGGGAGGAGGAGAGGAGTGGAGGAAGAGGGCGGAGCAGGGAGGGTTAGGGTTCCGACGAGAGTGGATGAGAGAGAACCGGCGGCCGGAGATGAGATGGAACCAGTGGCGGCTCACGGATTTGAATCGGATTAGGGGTTTCGTGGAGAGGCGTGAGAGGATTTCGACGAGGAGGTCTTCGTTGTCGGCGACGGATTCCACCGCCGCATACGGCGGCGGAGGAGAGTGGTTGCCGATCGTGTTTGTAGACATCGGTCGCCGGGGGGGAGAAGAACTGTCAATGGACACCTGTTGGAGGAAGAAGAATTGCAAAATGAGATATGATGCGAGGGTTAAAAATATGAAGTAGTTCTATGGCAACCCAACATCATATACGAGGGTTAAAAGATGCACATAGAAATTAACACTTTTCAGAGTGAGCTTACGAACCTTGGCACCGCTATTCCGAATTGTCAAAAAATAACCAGCGGGCTCACCCTTCCCCAACATACACCAAAAAAGATAATCTTCATTTCTTAGAAATATGATGAGAATATAGGTTTACCTTCTCAAAAACAGAATGCACAGTGCTTCCACCAAATGAGAAGTATCCAAACTGCAAAAGTATTAGATTTCGTTATTCAGCACTAAAGAAATTATTGCATAGCAGAAGACGATTTTGAGTCATACCTCGTCTCCTTTTTCCACGTAGTCCCCTTCCTTTCTTGTAAAAGTGATGCTGCCAACCATAGTTGTTCCTATGGCAACAAAAGCTACCTGCAATGAGAAATGGGCAATGAAACTATAAAACGAATTCTGAGAACAAACAGCTTCTAGAGTAGTTGATGCTCAAAGGCAACAAAAAGTATAGCTTAGAGTAGACAAAGTAATTAGATAGAAAACGTTTCCAAAGTGTGTTGTTGAAGTAATTGATACAACTCGTTTGTTTTCTGTGAAAACGTTACAGTACTTTCTGTTTACAGCAATGAGGTTAACCTGCAGGAATACCCTATTTCTGTAAACAGAAATGATGTGACTGAGAGAGAAAAGTTCTGTAAAAAAAAAGACAACAAATCCATCAAATTCAAAGTAACAAACTATATCATGACTGAATAAGTCAATGGTGTGTTCTGTTTGCAATACATATACATATACATATAACATTTAGACACAAAAAACAACAAATTTAGATCTAGACTTCCGTTTCATGCATCACAAATCAAATGCCTCATGACAAAATTAATCTATATATATATCATCCCCTGTATACATAAGAAAATCTGAGGTTGTTCACCACAAACACATTCTCCCAGAAATTACCAACTATAAGAGCAGAGCCAAGCAAATGTATTGGACACAAGAGCTATGCCATGATATACCAAGTCATGCACTTTTTCATCATAAAGACCAAACAGGTGAACACATGGTTAAATTTGACCTCAAATACACCAATTTTATTGGCTCTGGAGTTCAGATAAATCTCATTGGTATTATCAGGACTCACTCTTGCATTCTTTCGAAAAAGAAAAATCCAAGCCCACAAATGTAAGTCAAAGGAACTCAGTATTACAAAGTTAACCACATGATCCTTGTATAACATGGTTAGTGTACACGATTTCCTCATACCTTATCACCCAACAAAATCTTGGTTGACCACGAGATGCAAAATATCATGGCTACCATTGTACCAGAGTTCTGTTACTTTGTCACCTTATAATTCACTCACTCAGTCACTCTTTCACTGCTTCACATTAGAACATTAGAAGACAAGTCTTCGGGGAGAGATTTGGGCAGTTCAGAAGATTTTTTTACACTCCAGAAACATGACAGATGAGACAGAAGGTTGGCCAGATCTGCAAGGCCATGAAGAACGGACCAAGAAAATAAAACCCACTCTGCAATAGCAGAATAAAAAACAAAATACTTCCTACAGCAATCCTACAGGAAGAGGCTATTTCACCTTGAAAAGTTCAATAAATTTTGGAATCTCCTTGGCAGACTCTTCTGAATTCATTTTCTTCCCTTGCTTTTCAGAGATTTCTTGCAGGAGTTCTTTAGCTCCTACAACACACCACAGAATCATGAAAAAAAATCAGACTATTGGACAAAAATGGGAAAATGGGCTTGGTTAGCCACAGCAGTAGTACTGGTAATACATAGGACTTGGAATTGGACTGGAGTTTAAGAAGAATATTAAGGGAACATCAAGACTTTGGAACCTCCCAAAAATCTTAAGGTAACATATAAGCTCAGTTTTGCAGAAGAAAGAAAGAGAGGTGGTACAGAAGACTGCAGGAGCAAGTGTTTCACAATGGAACAATAGGAGGATTGTAAGCGCATCGCCAGACCGGTTTAAAAAGATGTGTTTGACTAAGATATGTGTCTCGGGAGTACGTAAGTAAAGGTTGATTGTAAATCCTGAAACAATTCTAAAGTAGACATTGGCCAAGAGAGATACGTCCTCAGTCAGAGGCCCATTGTTTTTCTTAGACCAACTGAGATAATCATCAAATGTTACACAATAGCAAAAGCAAGAAAAGAAATACATAGACTGCAAATTTATAGAGCTGAAGTCAATACGTAAAATCTGACATTTAAGAATCAATGGTGAACTACCTCAACAAAATTTCAGTGACAAACTCAAGTTACATAGAAAAAAATGGGAAATTGCCAGGAAAGGCATCAATTACTTCTCTAAAAGTAAAAAAAAATAAGGAATATCCCAATGCCTTGTATCTATACCTTTGTCCATGAGCCGAAGTCCCAATTTAGACTGATATATGGCTCTCATTGACAAAATAATCTTCCCATCTATTATTTCTTCCACCAATCTACCAGTGCTCCGCTCATAAACCTAGCACAGCAAACTACCACACATTGATCAACGACAGCTCAAATTCATTAGAAAGTTTCCAGTCTTGCAAATTAAACTAGAAAGGCAGGAGGCATAAATGTGCGTTGTCAAAAAAAAAAAAAAAAAAAAAAGAAAAGAAAAGAAGAGTGAACACTGATAACAAAAACTCTCACTTAAGCAACTGGAGTAGAAAGAAGTATCAAGCTTAGAAAGATAAGGCATAGTGTTGCATTTGATCAGCCCCAATCAGCTCATAAAGTAAAGTAGAAAATGAAAGATGAATGCCAAAATCACTGCTCTGACCAGAATATGTGCGGCATTCGACCCTGAATGCAAGCCAATGCGGTAGGATGAAAAATGTGCCCACTCACTCAATTTGAAAATCGACCTACCAATTAGTAGATGTTTCAGATACCCAAAAGATAGAAAGCCAAATCCAACAGCAGATAGGTAACATGAATACATGAAAGATACTGCAAAGAATGAAACAATTCAAACACTACTTACCCGTATGAAGCCTCTTTGTCAGTCAAGAACCCACCTGTCATCACTTGGTTCCCCGTACCCTCATCAAAGCATAGGGTCATATGAACCATATTGCTAAGCCAATGAGAAACGTCAAGAACCTCACCACAGACCGGGCAACAGTTTACAAGTGGTTCCCTGCACTCAAGAAGAATGACTAAGCATACAGAGGCACATTTTATACTTTTTCCAAAACAAGCTTCCACAAACTCAATCGCTATTTTACATAAGTATATGACGCTAAAGAACAGAGCCCTGTACAAGCCGGGTAGTAGTGAGTCGACTGAACAGTTGACCAAGTCAAATGACTGGTAGAAAAAGCCATACTTGAAACCACTTAATCAATTATCACATGACATGTACACAAGGTACTTTTGGTGACTTCTTGCCTCTAGGCTGGTTGTCTACTAGTCCAGTAATCCAGTTATCCTCTAACTAATTTGAACCGCTTGACAGCTTGAATATCAAAAATAGTTCAATTTGAAACTATCAACTAAACCTACAGCCAGCAACAAAAACCTAAACCCATTGAAGATCAACTAAAATTCTGACTTTTTAACTTTGTAACTGCCTGTAGACCCAATACAAATTGTAACCTACATGAAATAAACATCAGAATAAACCTACCCAACGAACATCAAACACGGAACAACACTCTATAGACAGATGATGCACATGAAATAAAAGTAATCACATGTGATCTGTATAAAATATACTGCTGCATCCCGAGGAAGCATAATGGAATTACTTAAAATTACTCGTGGGGGGAGCAATCTTTTAAGTATTTGACTTGGTCAACCATTCGGCGTAGGAATTTGAAGGTGAGAACACGACGTGGTAATTGCCAGCTAGCTGGTGAATGAATATTCAGAAAAAAACGAATATATAACAATATTATATATAATATTGAGTGTGACAAATGTATTTCAACGATTTTAAGTTAAATGATTTTTGAATTTTAATTCAAAAAAAAAAAAAAAAACAACAAATCCATCAATTTAAAATTTACATTATTGGATTGCATTTATCACACACTGCATGTAGCATGTCACATACTAACCGAACCCTTATATTTTTTTTTTATAGAGGAGGAAAGTTTGTTGATACAAATATCGATTTTTCTTATGAAAACATCATATTCATCATATATATGATTTATGATATACTCACTTCCTTTTGAATTATATGAAACATTTTGATTCGTCACGGGATTTTATATGAGAGTTAAATTTGATTATTATTGTTTTTTTTTACGATAGTAAGAGTTGATTGAAAATATGTGAGAGAATATAAAAGAAGTTAGTGGGATGTAGTTGATAATACGTTTAATTTAATATAAATTTGATTTTAAATATGAAAAATATAAAATAAATATTGTATATATTTTAAAACAATCCTAAAAATATATTATATTTAATTAATATGATTGAGGGAGTAATATTTTTTGAAAGTCTTAAAACACACTTACGTATAACAATAAACCATGCAAATCTTATTTTTCAAAATCTCATCTCATGGAAACCACATATTTGATACAATTATTTGGATTATCATGATTATATCTCATCCTCTGGTCTCGAACTACCTCTCCAATATATACCCACCAAGCAAAAATCCTTTCTCATCATCATCTTCCTCGATCAAACAACAACGATGTCTAGCTCGGCGGTGCCATCGGCGTACCTGAACAACTCCCCGGCGACGCCGGACTGGCTAAACAAAGGCGACAACGCATGGCAGATGATCGCCGCCACCCTCGTCGGACTCCAAAGCGTCCCGGGACTCGTGATCCTGTACGGCAGCATAGTCAAGAAGAAGTGGGCGGTCAACTCCGCCTTCATGGCTCTATACGCCTTCGCTGCCGTGGTCATCTGTTGGGTCGCTTGGGCTTATAAGATGGCGTTTGGGCAAAAGCTGTTGCCCTTTTGGGGCAAAGCTGGGCCCGCGCTCGGACAGAGCTTTCTACTGGCTCAGGCCACATTGCCTGCGTCCACGCACTATTATCATGGTGGTAAGTTTGTTGAGACCGCCATGATCGCGCCTTTTTATCCCATGGCTTCCATGGTCTGGTTTCAGGCAAGTTCTCGACGACTCGTATCGTGAATTTACTTTTTTTTTTTTTTTTTTTTAATGCTGAAAATTGGTTTCTCGATTATCATTACACAAACAAAATAGTTTTGATCTTCGACAAAGTAAATTGATCTATAGCCCAGGAGAAGACAGAAAACCAAGTTTGCGTTGACGGTGGATAATTCTACCTTAGCGGTAGAAAGTTTTGTTTAGGCAATTGAAATTCTTTGAACAAGTGTGACAAAAAGACACAATTTCAAAATTGATATCAGTTGGAGTCATATGACTTTGATTCTGTTGTGCGTTTTGCAGTGTGTGTTTGCGGCGATCACATTGATACTGCTAGCGGGGTCGTTACTTGGACGAATGAACATAAGGGCATGGATGATGTTCGTTCCACTGTGGCTAACATTCTCGTACACGGTGGGCGCGTTCAGCCTATGGGGCGGCGGGTTCCTGTTTCAATGGGGCGTCATGGATTATTCCGGTGGCTACGTCATCCATCTCTCCTCCGGCATCGCCGGTTTCACCGCCGCCTACTGGGTCTGTTCTTCTTCTTTGACTTTTATATATATATATTTCTTGCTTTTGTTGATTTATTTTTGTTGGTCGAAGATGCTTTTTTGTCTTTTGCTTTCCCGTGATTTGGATTGTGATGGATTATGAAAAATAGCCGTCGATTTGGACCGATGGTGGTACGAATCTGACAGAGTAAATGGGCAATAGAACAAAAACTTGAGTTGCGATTACACATTCTCCTATATATTTTAAGTCAAATTTAGTTCTTATCATTGGTTTCTTTTGTTTGCTATGCACCTTTAGAAGGGTATTAAAAAATTGTGTTACTAAACTAAAATCTATAAAAACAAATGACACCGGATGTGGTTGGGAAAAGGGTGCTTTTGTCCTATTAGAAAGAACTTTTGCTTATATAGTCATGTAGTAATAACGGGAGAGTTTTCTTTAAAAAAAAAAAAACTAAAAAAATTAAGACATGTTTATAGATTGTATTGAATAATTCAAAAGATTTATGAATAATGAGCGTTGCCATCAAGGGATTTCTAAGTGGGGTGGATCTCCGTACGAATAAAATAATCTTGAGCCACATACGGAGATTGTTGACTTTTCAGGATTCTAAATGTGAATATACCATACCATGGGGGGGGTTTGAGCTAAACCATAAATAAAAAATAGAACTGACGTGGGCTGCGCTGGGCCACACGATCTCCCGTTGTCCAGACGAACTAGTCTTCCACATGCTAGGAAAGTTGCCACTCTCACGCGCATCATCGATACACTGTTTTTGGACCCCAGTCTTTCTTTCTGTTATATATGGGGCACTTATAAGAAACAGTGTCTTTGACAATTCCTATCAGACAAGGCGGCAAAAGCATTAACTTTAGGATCCGTCATTCATAGGTGTTCTTCTCCAACAAATTTTAGGGTTAATGATGTGTATCGTCCTTTTCAAGTGATCATTGGGTCGGGGTCTGTTAAAGAGCACTTGCATTCGATTATCTAAAATAAAGATTAGGCGAATAGAATAGAATAGAATAGAACGATGATACGCGAAAGAATCAAATGAAAATGACATTTATTTATTTTGAATTATTGAGTCGTTACACATGATTTTATCTAGTTTAAAAATATGCACTTAGTCTTTTTATCATAAAAAAATTCATATTATTTTGGTACGAAATCACATGAAAAGAAATTTATAAAAGAATTTATCTATATATTCTTCACAAATTCTAAAACAAAAGTGAATTTTTTTTTATATAAAACATCATTTAAGGGACTGTTTGATATCACTCTTAAAATTGTGAAAATCAAAATCAGTAATATAAACGTAAAACCAACAATAAAAATCAAGATCACTTTATAAAATAAAGTGATTTTTAAAGAAAAAAAAAATTGAATACTGAACCCAGATAAATCAGAAATCAAAAATAGAAAATATTTGTTTTCTATATTTCTATTTTAACCTTCTATTTCATCAATTTGAGAATCAAAAAACAAAATAAAAAACAAATACTTCTGTTTCATTAGCAACGATACCAAACAAAAAGAAGTTGATGCCATTAGTATGCTTTCAAAATATAGAGGGGTCATGTGTCAGAATCGAATAGTCCAGGGGTTTTATATTTTTTTTCAAAAAAAATTAAAATATGTTGAAAATGTGTTTTAAATTGTAAAAGTTATAGTATGAGATAGAAAGATTATCATATAACTATAAGATTATCTATTTTTATAGGTTAATTTACTCTAAATGACTATAATACCAAATAGAGATACCGATACTAGTGCTCTTATCAAGTTCCGTGATTCAAGTCATTCATTTCATATAATACCAACATTTCGGCACAAATGGTCTCATTGATAGAAATTACCAAGTCGAGTGGATCATAGATTAACAGCTTACGAAGAAAGTTGTACAGCAAACCGCTGTTGAAGAAGATATGGATTTCGAAGCTATATTTCAGAGGGGTGTATCAATAATGAGGAGGATAGGGGTGTTGATCATTGGTCCCGAATTTCAGAACCACTTGTTGGTCAACTTTGCATCTCTTATCGCTTCATTGATGATAGTATGATATAAGAGTAATGAAAATCAACCCCATAATAAAGCATCAATGAAGAAAGTCATGCACAATTGAGTTGTTTTTTTTTTTTTTTTAGCGAAGTATTGATTCAGCCGCTTAATGAAATGATGACTTTGCGCACATAAATAAAGCACTCTAGCAATTAGCAACTTGGATCAACCGTGCAGCTACTACTAGTAAAATTGTTTACAGTTCAAATTGTTCAATTGCTCCATAAACAATTGAAATAGGCAGGTTGACTTCAGGCATCCTATAGTAATAAATCCTGATCATGCTCAAGTGGAATCTGAATATCTGAGCTTTTACTTGTTCTGATCCTTTCATTTCTTCAAACGAAAACAAAGACTCCTTGAAAATGATAGGAGTAGACTTAATTTACAACCTTGCTTAGATGCAATGAATGTATGCAAATATAAATTTCTGATCGTTTTTTGCCTTGATATGGGAATTAACTGATCTATATCTTTGTTTCAGTCAACGAAATCCGAATCCAATCGATGTTGACAGGTAGTTTTGATATACTCCGTATTTGTTATTCGTGACAGGTAGGACCAAGATTGACAAAAGACAGGGAAAGGTTTCCGCCTAACAATGTGCTCCTCATGTTGGCTGGCGCCGGACTCCTGTGGATGGGATGGGCTGGATTCAACGGCGGAGATCCCTACACTGCCAACATTGACTCCTCCATGGCCGTCCTCAACACTAACATATGTGCCGCAACCAGCCTCTTGATGTGGACATGTCTCGATGTTATCGTGTTTGGCAAACCTTCTGTCATTGGCGCTGTTCAGGGCATGATCACCGGGCTGGTTGCCATCACTCCTGGCGCTGGTATGATGTTCTGTTTCGCGTCTGCATTTGATATATATTAGCACATTCATTTCCATGCCGATTTTATGTTATGATCCAATGACTATTGTATACCACTAAACAGAATCCTGTGTATATGCTCATAATGAGAGAGCTTGTTGGTATCCGGATATATAGAGAGACTGGATTATCATTTATTTATATGAAAGTTATGATTAATTTTGAGAATTGCGATGAATATATTACAGGACTTGTCCAAGGATGGGCAGCTATAGTGATGGGAATCTTGTCGGGTAGCATTCCATGGTTCACAATGATGATCATCCATAAGAAATGGAAACCCCTCCAGGCCGTGGACGACACCCTCGGCGTCTTCCATACCCACGCGGTCGCTGGTCTCCTAGGCGGCCTGCTCACAGGAATATTCGCGGAGCCAGAACTATGCAACCTCTTTCTCCCCGTCACCAACTCCAAAGGAGCCGTCTACGGAGGTGTTGGAGGAATGCAGGTGGTGAGGCAGCTCGCCGGCGGCTTCTTCATCATCGGATGGAACCTTGTGGTGACTTCAATCATTTGTATCCTCATTAGATTCATTGTGCCGCTGAGGATGTCGGAAGAGGAGCTTTTGATCGGAGATGACGCGGCACATGGTGAGGAAGCTTATGCGCTGTGGGGTGATGGTGAGAAGTATGATTCTTCGAAACATGGGTATGGATTCATGTCGGATGATACAGCGCATAACGACAATCGGAGGTCAATTGGTGCTGCTCAAGTGGTGTAAAGGGTGATTTCATGATCATGGAGTGTTCTTTTGGGAGTGTGAGTAAATCAGTTTTACGTATTCAAATTGATTTTGGAGAAGAAAATTCAAAAGAAAGGAGGGAAAATAAAGCATTGGGCAATGGGGATAGTTGCTCATTACTGTGTTGCTAGTCTGGTGAGATTGTGACTTGTGATGGTATGAGCCTTTTCATATGCACACAGCTTGATTTACTTGGTGTGTATATATATGTATTGATATAAGCTTCTCTTTGTGTCCATATGGAAAGCAATTTTTCAGAAAATACAAGTTTTTCCTTTGTTATCTTAGTCGTCAAGATAATTTGACCAGAACTTGCTTTCCACGTACAGAAAATTTTCAAATCCTAACGTTGGCACATTAAGTTACAACAAACGCAGCTACACGTACTTCCCTCTATATTTTGGCTTCGACTCTTTCCATAACTTGGAATCACCGGAAGAATCTGAGAGAAGATCGATGGGCATGAAGACCGCAGAATGGAGATTACCCTCCTCAAGCCATTTCAAGTGATTCTCTTTGAAATCCAAATGCATTTTCCGAGCTGTCTCAGCTATGTCTTCGGTGTACGGAGCTATCTTCACCATAGTCAGCAACACCCGGCTGTACCTGAAGCTAAGGATCTGTTCACAAGAAGCAACCAATCTGAAGCATGGGTGCTCTGGGTATTCGGTCTCGGCAACTTCTTCTTCTCTTAGAACGGGGTAAAAGAAAACAAGCCTCCCGCCCATCACAAGCATCTTGGCGGCTACGTCGAGCAAATCATGGACACATTCCACTAAACTATATGGAGCAGTAGATGGTATGTGGCCTGCCCTCTTGTCATCTGGAACTGTGTATGGTTCCACACCACCCTTGAGCAATTTTCTTCCTCCTGACTTGCGCCCACCCGCACGAACACCATAAGGTGGATCACAAATCATGGCATCAAACACCTAAGAGAGAGAAGAAAGGAAAAATAAAAATAAAAATTCAAAGAGCTTCCCATCAGACACAAAATCTGTGAGGAACCTACACTAAATTTAGCTGATCAAAGAAAGACACAAGGATCCGACATTAACATACAAGAACCTTCAGCAGTTTAGCGCCACCAAGTTTTGACAGAATATCTTCTCAGTGCACAAATCAATAAGGCAATACGAGTTAGAATCATTATGTTATACCAAGGTCGAAAGCACCACCTCCATACTAGATGCAAACAACTAAACAAGGCACTAATGACTGCAAATTTGACAACAGAAGGTTCAGAATCGCTTGTCTAGTTAATTTACTATACACGGAGAAGTGGAGGAAGAATACCACCTCCTGTAGGCCAGCACGCCATGGAGGAAGGTTATTATCCGCCCTTATCAGAGATATTGGCTCCGGCAACCCATACTGCAGAGACACATACAGACATGCAAAAAGAAAAACCCAGAGTAAAATGCAAAACAAAAAACCCGGTTAGAAGGCTCTAGTAACACATGGAATGTGAGATCACCGTGATCTATGAATTATGTTGAGACTTGAGAAGAAAGTGAGCATTTTTCCACCAAACATAATTCCATTATAATATTATAGTAACAGCTCTTACAATCCTGAATTGGAAGATTATGTACAAAAGCATGCTGTATCTGATCAAACTGAATATCAGGTTAAGCAACACCTTCCACATAACAAATGGAGAAGGGGGAAGATCAGCATACCTGCTTAAAGTTGCTCCAAACATTGCAATCCGGACCCCGACCATCACGGACTACCCTAATGTCGATATCTGCACCCTGAAAAAATCTTGGTCAGTGTTTGACTATAATATTTTTGCAGCAGCCAATACTATACATAGCTCTAAAATTCAGAAAAGTCTAGAAATTTGATCACCATGGTCATTGCACCGAAATGTGCTGCCGCTACTAAAATGCTGCCAGTACCAACAAATGGATCGTAGACTAGTTTTCCTGGGGCAGCAAGTCCTTGATTTGCCATCAGGAAAGCCATTTCTGCATCCATGGCTGTCGGTCCAAGGTATTTTCTACTCTTTAGCTGATACATCGGCAAGAGTTTCCGGTCACCCGTGCCAACTTCTCGCCCAAAAAAGACTGTCTTTTGAACCACGGGCGGTAGACCATTGTTAGATCCATAATCATCTGTCTCCATGAGCCAAAATTTGTGCTGAGGATTTCGTAAATCTACTCGACCCTGAAGTAAAATTCGATCGCTTAGTCCTTGATGAGTAAAAGATGAAAGATAATGCAGAAAAAAATGGCACCATCCTTCCATTAAATACAAAACTAAATAGAATAAAGCATAACTTGATGGAGGACAACAAAGGGAACTATGACAGCACGAAGACCATAAATATCTCCGATCAAAGTTAATAGTTTTCAAATTTTATTAGTTCAATGCATTGATGCAGAAATGTTCAAGACAACTACAAAATGTGCCACTATTAAGAATGGAGATGAAAGCACACCTTGAATGGAATGAACGTGAGCCTTTGAATGCGCTCTTGCTGAACGCCAGAGCTGACGGCCTTCCCAAAGCTGTCGATGTTAACCTTAAAGGTGGAACCAGCCACCAAGTATGGGGATTTTCTCTCCTCCGGGTAACATGAAATAGCCTCTTCGAGTTCCTCATAGCTACTCCCTTCACCCCAGACTTCGTAGATCCCCTTCACAAGTATACCTGATAACTTTTTAGCCTTTAAGCACATGATGGTGAATGATGAACCCATCAATAAACATCTCATGATAATCGATACTGAACAAAGAACACATTATGTAGCCGAGAGTCTTCCAAGCCAATGATTAGTTAGTTGACTACAACGGCCAATGTAGTCAGAACCGAGATTCAAATGGCGACATAAAGCAGTCAGAATTGCAGAAACAGATAAAGCTCAAGTGGATCGCTCAATTCAAGACGAAACAACCCTCACTGAGCTCAATCGATAACGATTCATTTTTATTTTAATACTCACTCGATTCAAGACGAAACAACGAAGCAGAATCCGAATCGAAATCAGAACCCTAACTCACTCATATAACAATTGATATATAAAAAGTGACACAAGCATTCAACAGGGAACTGACTTCGATTGGCGATGCTGCGGGCGATGTGTTCGGAGGGAAAATCGACGAAGTGGAAGGGTGAATCCGGGTGGTGATGCTCGGGCAACTTCCACCGGAGCCGGTGATGGCTGCCAGGGCTTCCTCCACCTCCGAAGAGCTCGGCTAGGGCTTCCACTTCCGGCTTCCGATAGTCCAATAGCCTGTGATAGAACACGCACAGATACCACATTTTGAGTTTGAAAGAGAAGCTCCAGAGCGAGATTGGTTGCAGTGGAGACTCCGATTTGTTGCTTTTCGGGTTTAGGGTTTGGGTTGGAGAAGACGATGACCGGCGCCCAACTGTTTTTGTGTGTTTGGAGTGATGTTGAATTTATAGCGAAGCAGCGTCCAAGATTTCAAAGTTCTAATAGTTACTTGAGATAGTAGTTTATCCCGAAGTGAACAAAGGCATCGATCGGGTAACTTGTGACGTCTTCACTAATGAGGTTGTTCACTCCTTGCTAAAAAAAAATTATATACGTAATAAATCTGAGAATGTTTTGAATGTTTTAGAAATATGTCAAATTATTACATGATCCAAGAAACGATTTTTAGACATCAAACCAACCCTTCATTAGAATGATTTCTAACTGCTCTAAACATCAACCAACTTGTCCACCAAAACTTCAAGTTAAAGGTGCGATGTCCAAAGTTTGGCAAATACAGTTAAAAAGAGCATGTATCACTGCCTAGCACATCCTATACATGCTTGAATCATTCCTACTTTCCCACAATACCCATAATGCATGCTGCCTTCATGTCTACACTCCCTTCTTTATCAGCACAAGCCGAGCAAAGATATCTGCAGGAACTTAATAGCATATGCTGAAGGAGCATGCAGAAACAGTTGTTGATTCATTCCATTAGTTGCTTATATATTTCGCAAAACACAACAGACGAGCTTATACATTATCATGATTATCGAACAAATGCAGACAGATACAACAAAAACACGCGCAGCACCCAGAAAGCACCTGCCACCTGGTACTGGATACAGGGAAAGAAAAAGAAGAAGTAAAAAACACAACTGTGAAGTCACAGTAGCCTTATGTCCGCCCTTTTTCTGGTAAAAAAACGTTGATGTGATTCTATAACTACATTACAGTTTGCACAACGAAATTATCCATAGCCGCCGGTACTCACAATTCAGATATCCTCAGGGCCATTGATTTCCTGCACAAGAATAACCACAACAGATTCAGGACACCAGGGGGAATGCATCCACAGTCGAAGAAGCAAAATTTGCGGCTTACCTTGTTCTCGAGGACAGCACCATCTGGGATTTCCAGCTTCGAACCATATTTGGCAGAGATGGTGACTTTCCCCTTTTTGACAACAGAGAAAACATAACTTCAATGTGTATTTCGAAGAAAAGAAGAACAAAGTGCAAGAGGCAATATGAAACAAGCATTAGATTAGATACTTCCTTCAAGCCATACATCATGGAACGATGAACCATTCACAAAAATGGCAAAAGCATGAAACAACAGTCTCCACACTTGTGAATCGGATTGAAGTAATTTGGGATTGCTCTAGTCTGGTAAACCGCTAATATTCAACGGGAACAAACAATGAAAGGGATGATGAAATCATCATGCCCAACAGAGCAGAAACAATTGAAGCTCGATCATCAAGGCACTTAATTTCTTGCACAATCAGGCAATATCCTTGGGATCATATCAGCTCCACTTTTCAGCAAAGAACAAAATGAGGATATTAACCAGACTAGATTATAAGTACACAAGCGTGCAGAAAATGTCAAGAAACTAACTTGGGCAGAGAAATGCAAAAGTAAAACCTTCCAAACCTAATCAATGAAGCAAGTTTGTTCGATACCTTAAGAACAACTCCAGAACCGAACCACACATCACCAGTCACCTTCAAGCTATCAAGCTCAATGATACAGGGAATTGACTTGAAACGCTTCAAGAAATCTCCCACCTAAAAATGAAAGCATTTCATCAGTAGTTGATACTAATAAGATACTGCAACCTCGATACTAAAAATTGCTTGACTGCAATCTGAACCTTTTTGAACTCCGGTCCCAACTCAATTGATGGATTTGCAGGATTAGCTCTAGCTTTGTTCCTAGTGACAAAGCCATCTTCCAAGGTGTAGAGATCTGACTGCAGAAGTCATCAATTTTTTCAAAACAAAATTCAGATAAATATCTTACTCCTATCTCAAATGCCGAAGATCACCTGAACAAGCAGCAAATCTGAAGTTGCTTTTACGGGAAGGAATCGAGATCGTGGAACATTGATACCAATTGCATTATCAAAGAACTGGTAAGAGAGATATCAAAAGGAAAAAAAAAATGGTAAGAGAGATATCAAAAGAAAATAATGGTAAGAGAAATAAAAAACTGTAAGCTGGAGGCCACATTCACCAAGGACAAATTTATAGCAAGATCATGTGATGAATACCCTGATTGCGGCACCCGCAGCAGTTTCAAGCTGAAGAACCTTAATCCCATCAACTTCCTGGAAGCATTGTTGCAAAGAAACACTTACATTAGACACTACACGGTACTCCTACCCATTCACATAGTAAGTAGTATATCGACCTTGGGGTTTGGAATTATTTCCATCTTCAGCGCATCAGCTTCAACGAGTCTCTTAATTGCCTTGAGGTTCACCCAGCTGACAGAGTGCAGTAGAGGATAAGCATTATAGTTTCTCCCCCTCCTTTAAATTCAAGAAGGCATGAAAGAAAGAGAACATACAGATTATTGGTATTGAATATTTTGAACTTCTCAATCGACTTGAATTCCTTGACCTGATCATGGTCGTGGTATCACCTCAGAAACATTTTAAGGGGGTAAAAGAGCAGTCAAGTATCCTAAGCTTCAAGTCTTATTAGCAAGTAGCAAGAACATATATAGAAAAGGTTCATCTTCCCTCGAGAGGTAAAAAAAATAACAGTGAAGCATAGCAGATGACTTACATGTTCGTCTGGGACCTGAGCAATTTCCAGGAGCTGCATATTTCAGTCAAATGAAAACCGCTCAGAAGCAGTATAAATTGCCAAATGAAATGGGTCAATGATTTCCAAAAGAACAGGAAAAAGGAATTATAGAAGTTAACATCAGTTGTGGCTGATGGTACAGACATCGACAAGAAAGGTACACGGTGACAAAAAGAATCAGAGACCAAAGAGGGGGAAAAAAAACCATAACAATCCAGTGCGCTCTCCAGCAATAATATTTTTCTAGAAAATGAATGAATGCAAGCGCTAGGCAAGGTAAGTCACAGCGAAGACAGAACATTCTTCAAGGGACATATTCAGGGCGAGCTTACCTGAACTTTCCCTTCGTAAGAAATAAGGGTACCACCTTTAACATCAGCCAATGTTTTTGGCGTAACCTGTAGGAAGATGGAATATTGATGACAGAATAAAACAACCAGAAAGAAAAATCAATGCAATGACATAGTATTACCTCCATGCAGTATTCATTCTTATTCTGGATCAGGTGACTTAAGATCTCTTAAACAGTGTGTCAAGGAACACGACAAGGCAATAAAATAAACACAATAATGCAAACTTATTTTGATTATGACAGACCAGAAGCTGAACAGATGAGTGACGAAAATAGCATGTAAATGAACAAAGAGGATACTTAAATCAACAATGGCTCCCAAGTTATCCGAGTTGGCAAGAAAGACATACTCCTTGCCCTGAATAATATCAATTGGAGATCAAGAAGCGTAAATATTTGATTAGTCGCAAAAGAATGGAACCAGAATGAAAGTAACGAATAATGAACAATGACATTCACAAACCTGTGATAAAAAGAGATCTAGCTTTCCACTATTCTTAAGGGAAGGGAAGACATCACCATGACCAGGAGGGTACCTTCAATGAAAGAAAAAAAAACAAAGATTGGAAACGAAGTAATGTGTTACAAGTAGAGATGAACGGCTAGAATTCAGATACGATAGCAAACACTAAGCAGGAAGAAGTTAATCTAAATTTAACATTCAAGAACACAATTCCTTCACAACTGTTAAATTACCAATGCAGAATGGACCAATAAAGGAAAGAACAAAAAAAAATGATGCATATTCTATGATGATACTCATGATAAAAAAACATCCATTGCATCTAGAATAACACAGGTCAATTTGGGTTCAGGAAAAAGAAGAAAGATAAAATTCAAGAAGAAGTATTTTTAACTTGTAAATTTGGCCATCTATACAGCCAGAATATCTTTCAGAAAAGAATGTATGTCATACCATCCATCCTTTCCAGCATGGCCTTTGCATGGGAGTGGCACAAAATCTTCAACCACCAAACGAGGATACTGACTCTATATGGAGGAGAGGAAGACAAAAGATGGAATATTTATCACTTGCACTTAAAATACACTTGGTTAGTAACTACAAATACAACGAACCTGGTTAAATGTGTGAATCTCGACATTTGAATTGGAGTACTTCTCGACAATCTGCACAAAGATTTGAAAGGAAATATTACTAATTCGTGAAGTTTGATAAAAACAAAGATCCGGTACTAAACAAATATACCTTGAGAGTATCATCATGAGTGTTAAATGAGTTCATCAGCACAAGGGGCACCTTGCACCCATATTTTGAATTGAGACTCTATTAAAGAAATAATATGCCAGGTCAGAGGAAGTGCAACAAGAAGAAAAACCTTTTATCATTAGAACACTAAGAAAGAGAAACGACCTCAATTTGTTGGACAATCAAGTCCAAAAAAGTCAATCCATTACGAACTTCAATCACTGACCTGCCTCAAATCAGCGGCAAGACATGAGTGACTAAACCCAACAAAAAGAAAGAATCAGCAATTGCAAGCACGACCACCACCAGAGGAATCACACATCAAGCACAATTAAGATCCTCCTTATTTTGTCCAAGGCCTCATAGCTATAGAAGCAAAATCCTATGGCTTTAATTATTAACCAAGCAGCACCATACTCCAATATCAGGTGACAAGTTCACTTGCCTAAGGTCGAAAGCTTTCTATCATTTGATGATAAATTATAGCAATTGCTATTTGAACTTATAGCTTAGGAAAAGCCAATGTATTGAGATGCAATCCAATAAAGAACACTAATCATCTTCAACTCAGCACAAGGATCCATACATCTCACCTCTCAACAATCTCATTTTTTCGACAAACTATCTCAGAATAAGGATCCAGACACGTAGATCACCAAAGTCAGCAACCTTGTGCTGAACCATTCTAACACTTAGAAAGTGGATAACGCCAATCAATGATGTCATGACATAGACCAAAAAAAGAAGAAGAAGAAGAAGAAGAAGAGCCAGAAACAACAAAATGAAACAAAACAAAAATAAACTTCATATAGAAACATACTTCGGACCAGTACAGCCCATGGTAGTTCCCAAACCTCCATTGAGCTTCAACACAACAAGCTTGTCCAAAAACTCTCGGATCTTCTCGGCATCTACATTGATTCCAAATCCACACATAACCACATTGTCACTAGTAGCACCACAAATTTATCCCAAACATTCACCACAAATCTGCCCTAAACATTCACCAATTACGATAAGGTCGACTAAAACTGATCCTCACATGATATCAATCCGAACGAATCATCAATCGAAGCATATTACCTTCGGGAGGAGGCGCGACGGTCTCGTAAGGAACAACGATCTCGTCAGTAGGCGTGTTGATCTTGCTCCACTCCACATGCTGCGCTTCTCCGCTGCAATCACACATCAAAACATCAACCTCCTCATCCAAATCAAAACACACACACACACACGATCAAGTAGGTGCTTGGCTCTGACCTGAGATACCGAGCGACGAGGTTGACGAATCCGGATTTCTCGCTGTCACTGCACATCAAAAAGATTAACGTCATCAGTCCGATGGATCTCTGATCTGAAAATCATCCAATGTCGAATTGCAAAGAAAGACGAGGAGAAACGAAAAATGAGACCTGATCTGGTCGAGGGCGGAGACGGAGGACTGGAGCCTCGAGATCTTGTCGGAGTCGGCGGCGACGGCGGCGGCCATTGATGATTCACGGAGAGATCAAACTCGAGAGAAGAGAGAGTCGTAGTAGAGTGGAGTTGATTCTGATGATGAGAATTGATTGTATTTATTCGTTGGTGTTTTGTCCGAGTGAGAAGGGATAAATGGAGACGAGACAGTGATGATCGAATTTTCGTGATCGTGGAAATGGAAAATTAATCAACGAATTAATGAGAAAGGTGGAATATGCAAAGCGAATATGACGGAGTGGGACCCAGTTTTGTGGATGTGCGTCTATGTTACGCTAAGCTACTTCATCGGATCGAACGACAGAGAATGCGTCCATGTTACATTACGCTAAGTTTCTTTCCTTCCCTCCTCGTTAGTTCGGGATTTGACTCTGGACACACTTTTTTTTTTGTTGGTGATGTCGGTGGGGACTGTATTCTCTTTTTCCTTCCTTTTTGACATCTGTGAATCACATTATCATGAGTTATGACTGCACTTCTTCCGTGAGATCATCAAAAACAGAAGCCAAGAAACAAAGGTAAGACCAAGTCTAACGGTTTGCTATTTGATAGATAATCAATTAAAAAAGATCGGATGGTTGAAAAATGATGTTTATTATTATATTTTATGATTTTTTATAGATAAAATAAATAAAAATATTTTATTCTTTTCAAATCCATGTAGTAATATGTTCACAAAATTACACTCTAATAGAATTATTTTCTCTTGTTATATTTTGATTTTGATTATTTTATATGCTAAATTTGACGATACAAAATGCCTAAGATATTTTTGACATGTCATCATTTTCAGGTGAAAAAAAAAAAACAGACAGAAGAAGAGAAAAGTAATGTAGTTGAAATAGTTGAGGAAAAAATTATAAAGAAATTAACCACGTTAATATATGGCATTCCATCACTAAAGAACATAGATAAATTTTACCTTTTTACACTATTCATAAATAAATTGTAGCTATATCCGTGCAAAAATATCATATAGCATTGGACTTGCTCTAATCGCTGACCCAAAGACCTTTGTTTCTTTGTGCGCTAAAACCTTACGACACAAACGTTTAGAAGAGTCTCATCATTTCACCAAACGATTTCGTAGAACAAAAATTGAAAGTTATATGAATATATATTACAGAAAATATCGTTAACATCAGAAAATGTCAGTTTGATTCATTTTCACGAACCTCCTAGTATTGTAATTCTTAATGAAGCAATCCAAACATTAATTGAATCTTTGATCAAAGGATGTTGAATGATATATAACGCACCTCAAAACAAGCCATGTGACAATGTTGGTAAAATTTACTAGTAGCATTCTTTCTTTCTCGTATTCACCCTATCTCTCTTGTTGCTTGTGTCGTCACTCATCGCTTTCTTTCATCATTCTTTTTATCTTCTTTTCTTTTGTTAATCAAATCCTTTTATCATCTGCCCTTTTATCAGCCGAACCATGTGATACGCAACACCATCACCTCACTTTCGATCTCCTGTTGACTATATGATGCTTTTCTTTTTAACCCTCTTTCGACTCCTGTTTTATTTTAGCTTTAGCATTTTACAGATTACAGTGCATTCACATTTGGGGTCATCAACCACTTTGTATGGTGTTAATGTTGTTCCATATGATGATACATAGGAGTTGTCTGAAAGCAACACATCAACAAATGCTCATGGCGATGGAGCTTCCACGTTTGATGTCGCACACCACGCTGAGAATTTCATTACGACAGTGAGCAACGAAATCCCATTCAGTTTATCATTGTATATGGATCAACATGCATTAAGAGCCTCTAGGTAAAAAGAAAAAAACAAAAGAATATACCCATATAGTCCCCGGCAAATGTAGGATGTGAAAAAACATTTTTCTAAAACAGGATGATCAAATCAAATCATGATTAGAAAAAATTAACTTTATCACCGAACCAACTCCAATTAACCCTCTAGCTAAATGAAATAAGACATGAAAATCATGTCTTAGTTACATCTGCAATGCACAAACCTTACATCCCCGCTCAGCATTGCACAAGATAACATCTTTGTTACTCTCGAACCAACAATATTATCACCAAAGTGACGAACACATCCAATTTCGGATGACCTTTCTTCGTCGACGTTACATGTAATCAATGCAAAGAAGAATTATCAACAATCAAGTACGACATGAAGACATGCGAAGACTGAAGTTCAATAACTGCCCAATCGATAGTGAAGTCTTGACATGATACAAAAAAGAGACAAATCCATAGAGAGGATCATTTAACCGATTTAAGACCCAAAAATAGTTTTTAGCATTTTCCATTAGCCTGTGTGCATATACGGCTACAGTACAGGTGCCGGTATTTTTCAAAAAACAAATACGAATACAGGTGACCGGTTAAGACTACCACAGCCCAAAACACGAGGATAAGAAACTGGGAGTTAGAATGAGTTGCACCTCGAAATCCAATAGCCGAGAGTGCAAGGGAGCTAGTTATCGAACTGACGGTGAGATATACTTTCCCAGATTGTGCAGATGATGGTCAAGAAGCAAGCACCTCTTCTTCCTCTGCCTACGTCCTTCTTCGACCGAGTTTCCTCTCTTATGGTCGGCCTGAAACGGTCTCTGAATCGGCATATCAACGAGCTCAAGCTAAGCGGATATTTCGTTCTGGTCCGGTTTATGTCGTGACGCATTCTCGCCTGCAACTGCAAATGGACTTGGACCGTGGTTGAAGGGAGCACATGATGGAACCGGGTCTCTGCAAATCCTTGTGTTGCGACTAGTAACCCATGGTTCACTTCAACTTTTTTCAACACCTCGAAGCTTGGATCACCAGATATGCTGGTATCATCTGCCTTGTTAAAATCTAGCATGAAGTCCTTGTCTGAACCATCGGTCACTGATACAAGAGGGAACGTATTCATATTCGTAGCATCCATGTAACTATTACCAATTTGGTTGTCGACCTTCCCTAACCCAAATAGAAGAATAAAAATTCAACGTCATTGACATATGCCCCAGACAAGCTAATGAAAATCACTCAAAACATTTGTTTTTCGACCACCACCCTGAAGTTCGTCCACACAGGCATGCAAAAAGCAAATTAGTTGTAAAAACTTGTATTTTACTCTCAACTTCATAGAGAGTAATATTGAAAAATCGCAAGGGCAGACCAATCACATAGCAACAATTGAGAAGCAACCATAGGACTGATTATTACATGCTATGCTCGAAAATTACGCAAAGGCTACCTTGAATCTCTTGTTGAACATGGTAGCTCGAAAAAGTTTCCCCTGCATTATCGTTATGCTCCCGCCAATCATCCTGTTCAATCCTATACAATGTCAATGGCAAATACACACTTACCTTAAAAAAAATTCACAAAAGAGCAAAATAACAAATTATGAGGGATAAGTTGGATTTGTTTAAAGGACTGACCAGTTCATGGTGTCTGTCGGCTGGAAGAAGTACCAACTCGGAGTAGTTGACCATCCTTTCTGACTTGAAATCCCCAGCATCATGGATTTCAGTGGACTTCGCCATTGGATCTTGCCATGAATTCATGCTACAAAACATTGGATCACCGTGACAGACATTGCCGGCATAAGCAACCATGTTGTCAGCTTCCGAATGATAAATGAGGTCCTGCGAAGCCTGAGCCACTGAAAAGATCTCCTCAAGGATATCCTCCTTATTTCTCATCTCACAATTGAATGATGCTGATTGATGCATCTCATATTGTGAAGATCCGCCCATGGACTCTAATGGAAGCAGCACAGAACGATGCCGGAGTCTTGCACATTCAAGTGCGACATCAACCTTCATTAATTCCAAAGGGTAAATCGTTGGAATAAAGTAATCAACCCATCAATGCAGACCAAAAAAGAAGTGAAAAGAAGAGAAAAGGAGAGTGTAACTTATATGCATGATAATACTAAAGAGTGCCTTTTTAACGAGTTTACACTACAGTCTACACGAAGTTCGATGCAGTAAAACTGCAAACTGAGTCCCCTCTTGCAAAACCTCTGGACAAAGTACGAAACCCTTTGTGACATGCACACAATGAACTCGGGCGTACCTTAGATGGGCAATGTGAAGCCGGTTCATAATTCTGAATCAAAGTTGGAAAGCTGAAGTCTTCTTCATCATTAACCAAGTACTGCATCCACTGGCCATCATGAAATGGAGATCCGGGATTCATTATAGGACAACATCTATCTACAGGAACTGAAAATTCTGAAGTATTCAGTTCTAAACTATCCAATTCATCACATCGTCCCTCGGAATAGATGCCAATACCAGATGATCCATCACTGGATCTCTGATTCACATTACTGAGTGTGCAACCAGCTTCAAACTTGGAGGGATTGGGGATGGTCTTCTTGAGCACACGACAAAGTGCATAAGCATCCTACAAATTTAAAAAGTAACATAAACGTGAGATTCAAATCCGTGACTACTGATTAGATGCAACTCGGTTTGGGTGGCTTCAATCCAGCACATACTGTCAACTGGTAGATCATCGGGTGGGTTGATGATTTGGCCAACTATCACATCACCAAACATATCACTCACTGATTTGCCTGGTTTAGCGTTGATTTATTGTCCAATTAAAAAATTATGATCTTTGTTTGGACTAAATATAAGAAAGAAACTGTACCTGCAAACCAGAGGCAAGCTCGCATTCTCGTTCATTGAGACGGTATTCATGCATGACCCAACCAGTACGGGAGCCATGAGGTGCTCGGCCTCGATAGTAAACTAAAGTTTTTTTCATCCCAACAGCACGCGTCTGCGAGTTCACCTTTCGGTCCTTTCCCGTTGCCTTCCAATAACCAGCTTTAGTTGCACGATTGGTCCTTGATCCATTAGGGTACTTGCGATCCCTTGGGCTGAAGAAATACCATTCTAGATCCTTGCTTGGCAATAGAGATTTACCTGCATGACAAACGATATTCCATGTTAATAAAGGTGGCATACCAGAGGGGTCCTCCATGGAAAAGAACCTAGAAGCAATGAAAATGGAAGCGAAAACATTTATTTACGGCCATGCTTCAACACTCAGAAATATAATTTTATTAAAGCGGAACTTATCTGGCCTCACCAATTTCCAAACATTCAGCTATTCCATATGTTATAAATAGAGTGAGAACATACTTGGCAACTCCCATGGCTCGCATTTATAAAGATCAACTTCTGGGATAACATCCAAATCGATCCTATGGCGGTTGACCTTTCTCTTTAAATAGTATGCTACTAGTTCCTCATCCGTTGGGTGAAAGCGGAAACCAGGAGGCAATGATACTGGCGCCATGTATCTATAGTCCCACTCCCTTTGTTTCTTATTCAGCTACACAGAAACAGAAGAGAGAGCTACCAACCTGAGAGCGACGCAGGGAAAAAAAATGATGGAAAGGTTTCGGGCAGAAAGAAGAGGGGAGACAACAGCTTGATGAGTGATGATTAAAAAGAACCAAAAAGACGAGCAAGCAAGGAAAAGAACAAAAAGAAAGAAAGGTTGTGGGGGGTTTGCCTACCCTCGACCCTTTAACTTTTGCTTTTCCCCTTGCTTTAAGATTGATCCTTATACCCTGTGATTCCTGTCATCGTTCAATTCAAGCTCCTTCTCCTTCTCTACCCAAAGCACTATATACAACTATTATCAAGGAAAAAGGAGGTGGGACCAAATATCCCAATCTTGAACATTGTCCTTTCGAGCGAATTTTGAGCCCACATGGTTACACGTCATATGAACAATTACCTGTCTTTAAGGACCAACTTTGGCAACGAATTTTCGGCTGGCAGTTGATTTTAACCAATGCTGCATTCACATGCTGGAGGATTCCATCAGTTCCTGCCATGTCTCTGCAAAAATGTAAAGCCAAACATCAGAAAATCGTTCAGTAGTTGTGATTGTGTCAGAGTTTCAAAGGACAATGTGCAGCAAAATTGAGGCAGAGCAAGCTGTTTGAATCCAAAACTGAACAAGGCAATTACCAAGAAGCACAATTTCTCCAAGACAGGGCTATGTTCCATGGAGGAACACACCAACACCACCCAAGAATTAAGAAAATCTTTCTACTATGAAAAATCAAGTCCCATGTCCAGCAATTACTCCAAGCTGCAGTCACCTGTAAGATAAATCCAACCGCCAAACACAGGTGAATAGAAACGGTTACCCAGTACGTGATAGTAATTTAGACTCCGAAATTGGAGAACATACGGCTCGTCAATGGTTACTCCTGAGTAATATGTACAATCTAACACATCGACAGCCACTCTCACACAAAAGGGAAAAATCGAATAAAAGAAAATACAGTGGATAGACTAAGAGAAAAAAATGAAACTGTGTGATAGTGGTATCCTGATTATGTTCCTTAAACAAATCCAACTACAAGCTCTTGACATAGACACAAACATGAAGAAAATAATCTGGGTTCATCAAGTTGTTCACGACCCAAGAGAAGGGAATGCCCAATTTCGGCTCAATCCCTTGAATACGGATAAGCTTCACTTCCTTGCTTTTGGTTGGGCATACAGGCTCCGATGGATCACAAGCAGTAGTGCCAACCTCATTCTCATTGTTCACGCTGCTTTTATCTTCTGGGTGGTGTGTATCTTCTTCTAATTGTTTAATTTCCTCAATTCCATCTTCTGGTACCTTACCAAAGTACTCAGGGAGTAGAGATTTCATCACATGGCCTAAGCTGAAGCATCCACCTGCATATTTCAAGCATACTATAAATACTTCTTGCTAGTTATTTGTTTTTTTTTTAATTAAAATTATGTTCAACACGATAGCAATGGAGGAACAGCTGAAAGTAAGGTATCTCCATGCCGAATGCAATCTACTTTTCACTCAGCAGAGCCGTAAATTTGTTTGAGTAAATGACCACAAATTTAAGCATTAATAAATCATTCCCAAGTTTATGCAATCTACTAAATCGAATCTCAACATGAAAATCTAAATATCAGATAATGCCTCTATACTCAGGTAACAGAAAGGCAAAAGTTACAGGAATACAAACGCACCTTCACCTTTGCGAATGTCCAGAGGTCTATTAACATATAGAATTTCATCCCAGCTGTTGATTTCACTGACATCTTCTATATCATCAAGCTTCTCATTAACGATCCTGACATACAAACGAACTGGAACCCTACCTGCACATAATGAAGGTAACAAGGTAGCAGAGAGTAAATAAAACGAGAATCAATTCATATTCTTTAAAACCAAACAGTTGGGAGTCTTCTTCTTTTTCCATGGTGTGGTCTGTCTGGGTGTAAGAAATGGTGTGGTTTTTCGTAGTCAAACTGGTCCCAGGAGTTAGAGCTGATTATTTTGCAGCTTTGGTTTTGATGAAGACGGGGTGGCCAGATTTCCTGATGGATGCTAATGCTTTTGTGCATAACAATGGGTGAGCAAGATGCATCAGCCGGCATAGAAAAGGGCATTCGGGGTTTTTGATGTCACGGATAGAAGATCACTAGAAGGGAGTCTAGGATTTGCTGCATTTGACACGAGCTGCAAAAAGGGTCGGTGATCAGATTACTAAATGTTTTTATGATAGTTTGGATTTGTTTGTTTAAATATGGTTGCTATGGTTTATTGTTGCTTTCATTTGTATTCAGGATCTTGATTTCCTCTCAGCTTATTGCCAGAATAAAGAAATTTGTACTTGATCCGGTTTTTTTTTTCCCGAGAAAAAAGTTCTAATATTTTTCTATGATGAAGATGAAATTGCACTGGAAACAACTAAGCTTATATAAGGAACAAAACAGTATAAGTGCAATGCAATTACAGCATTTCAAGGGAAGAAAATAATAAAATCCATACCCAAGGAGCCAGCGCAATACAAACTTGCCTCCTAGACAAGTTGTGGACAAGAGTTCTACTTTCACGGTGAAGGCAGTAATTAAAAAAAAATGGACATTGACCCCTCTTGAAATTCAAGATTTAATCAAGAATGCAAGTAGGGTGATCATCCAAGGAGTCACCTGTCTTGGATGGTGCTGGACTTTCACTATCGTCGGCGATTCTGGTTATCTTTAAGGAAGGATCGAGTTTTGTTATATACTCATCTTCCATAGCTCCTAGTTTCAGCTTAGAGGACACACGATGGTAGACTTCCAAAGAACCTGTCAAAGAATCTGTCAGAAGCTTCAAGTAACAAAAGATAAGAAAAGAAGCAACAGCATACCAAGAGAAAGCAAAGAAGCAATAGAGCTAAATCTTAATGGCAAACATGTACCATTTAAAACTGACAGCCAGAGGTCCAGCTGATCCGATTGAGACATGTTCATGACGCTTTTGCAGTTACCGGCTATAATGCAGGCAGCCTGAAGTTCAAAGCTACAATATGTCAGCAACAAACATGTGGAGTCACCGAAGAACAGCACAAGTAAACAGGAAAAAAGCTTCAACAAATCTGCTAATGAGCAGAAACAACAGTTATAATTTACTGAAAACCTTAAAGGAGTCCTGCACCAGAATATAATTAAAATAGAATCAAAACTTCAGACTTGATAAACAATTGATGATCTCATGGCCACATTATGGGCAAAATGGAGCCCAAAGTTTACTTTGTTACACCAGAAAACCTGTAAAATCACACTGAAAGCATCCTGTCTACAGATGGATGTCTAATCAGGATCTAGCGGGGACTGGATTTCTTGAATCATATTAGACTCTAGCATGAGATGAAGAGTACGCATGCGTAGTTTCTAGTGGATGTACAGACAACTTCATTTCAAATGCGCAGCGCAGCACACCTCTTTCAAAGAATTAATAAAGCTCCACTTTATGGCATCTTCACCTTCACAAGGAGTCAAAACATTTGCTGGATATCCCCTAAAATGTACCTGCAAATGAAAACATTACAGACAAACATTCCTCGTAAAGAAGAATG
Organism: Drosera capensis; assembly: GCA_001925005.1. Taxonomy (NCBI): domain Eukaryota; kingdom Viridiplantae; phylum Streptophyta; class Magnoliopsida; order Caryophyllales; family Droseraceae; genus Drosera; species Drosera capensis. Next base: position 110,237 of record LIEC01010698.1, read on the forward strand.
GTAAGAGTCAGACTGTCTCTCAAGTCTTAGCTAGCATGCCGGCAAATCCTGTCCATAATCCCATTCAAGACAGAGCCTTACCCCTGTTGCGGGTAAAACCAACAACAAGAGGTTATTTCCTAATGTCCGCGGCAAAACATGTACCTAAACTAATTTCAAAATCACCTCTTCCTATTACCTTATATACACAATTTGAAAAAGAGAAAAAAAGAAAAGAAAAGGTCATTCTTAATCCTAGCTTATATACACCAAAATACTACAACCCATAGAGAAACATCTCCACAATTAAAAAGCTGTGTCATGCAATTATTCACTCGAATAAAGTTACAAGTGCAGCAGGACGGATAGCTCAATACCGTAAGATTCCAGGGTCTCTCCGGCTCTGCACACAAAAGATCAAAGAGGACACCAGTAGGTATGTACCTGAACGAGGTCATTAGTTTGGTTAATACAGCTCATGAATCATCAAGCAACAGTCAAAGCTTCATAATGCTGAATAATCAGATTTCTGCCAAGTATAACATATAGACAAAATGTAAGATACTAGTAGAAGCATCAAACGAATACATATTTCAGAGCTTAGCATATAGACAAGGAGGATCATAGCATGAGTTCCTTATCATGTAGGTTATTCCTAGCACTGGAACCTCATCTTATGAGTTAAACATAAGATCTGGAGAGCTTAACGAGAAAAACCATGAATCTGGTTTATTGTCCACCACAGGCATTATCATATAATCCTACTCTATTCATAAAGAAAGTAAGATTCATGTATACAAGTAGCAGGTCCATACCATTTCAAAGGCAATCCCTTGTATTCAAACCACACGGTGTCGGTCCCCGGAGGAAGGGCAGCACTGAAGACAGGCTTTATCTGCGGAACTAACAATGGCAAGTAACCTACGCGTGGAGCTAAAACCTGCAGAGGCAATTGATAACTTGTCAACGGCATCACAGTTTTTTTTTTTACAAACAGTTGATGGAGAAAATGGCATGAACTACAAAGCTATTCCAAAATTTCAGATACGTGTTCATATCTGCTCAAAACACGGAGAAAACTGCATCCAAATGGTTTGAGCATCGCAAAAGCAATTGGAAGAACGAAATTCTGGTGCAAAGTGCCAGCGATATGATCAAATCATATGTCCATTAACTATGACGAATCGCAGTAATAACGGATTTACTATGGCCAACTGAGCAACCCCAATTGGACAACGATAAAAAAAAGTCGCATCGAACACCATGAAATCAAATAGGGTTTATGATCTCGACCAAGTAACATACCCCGAGGATCCGATTAACAACCTCGAAAGAATCAAAATCATACTCAAAGGATACCAAAAATGCAGAGAACATGATCATTAATTCGGCGATGGCGAACCAGAAAGGGAGGAGGAGGAGGGAACGTGGTGATTTCGGACTCGTGGAGATGAATCTGAATCGGAATCGCGCCTTTCCACACGTAATCTCGAGCGTAAATGAATTTCTCCATTGTGTTTTTTATCTTCCTGGAATTTGCCCTAATGCTTCGACTTCGACTGACTTCAAATTGAATTCGCCTTGACTTGGTGTAGGGAGAGTGAAACCCTAGAACTCCATTGACGATGAGGGAGGGAAATATATCGAGTTCGAGTCCAATGGGCTACGACGAAGTCAGGAGCAAGTATTTGTTACCAGTACGAGCGTGGGCATGTTTTTCACTACAAGGATTTTGTGTTTGCTCACGAATATCTCATAAATTTGAAACATCTTTTAAATTATCATCATAAAATAATTTAAAAAAATTGATTGAATCGTTTGTGGGATAAAAATGATCCTCATGACCATATTTATCTCGTACGAATTTAATTTTACTATCAATTGATTAAAAACTTGTTTTTTATTTTTAAACAAAAGGGTAATGTGATATTAACAAACAAGGTCTCATTTTAAATTATTGGATAAGTGACAAAAGAAAATCAAAATAATTTTAAATTTAGTTGATCTAAGGATAAAAAAGAAGGTCACGATATATTATTGACTAATATTATATTAATATTTTATTATTTAGAACGTTTTAAAATAAATAAAATATTTTTTTATTAGAAAATTTTTCTTATATAAAATTATCAAAACATACTTAGTTTCCTGTCATATCAACCTATCCCACAATCTTTATGTTCTTCATTCATCTTTCTCACCTCTCTCATATATTCAGGTAAAAGAATCAATACCTCTTGAATTTAATACATGTATAAATTTTTATATTGAGTCAAAATATTTCGATTAAATGGAAAAGAAAGAATATACGATGTATAATCATTAAATATCATTTTGTCAAATTATGATGAAACATCAACTCTTTGACCAAATTGTGAAACACCAATTCCTGTACTTCACTTAGTACTACTAACTAAAATCCTCAAGTTGTGCTCAATAATTTAGGATGTCAAATAATTACAAATATAACAAATAAAAATACAAAACTTCGAATCGAAGTGATACTCAAATGCTGCTATAATTACAGGAAATTATTATTAAGAATGATACTCTCATCGCCCCATATATTTTACGATATTTATCTTGAAAACATAAATTTAGATTTATCTTTTATTTCTTTTAATTTTAATTCTTAATCACATTAAATTTATCTCTTCATTTTTTTAAATCCTAACCACATAAATTTTTCAAATATAAAAATGATGCAAACAATTCGAGGTATCACGAAAAGACAAAAACGACGTGTTTCTTTCGTTCCATATAAATTATGATGTATTATTGAATAAATATGAATATTAAAAAATAAATTAATTTTATTATATTTTATTATGATATTATTATGTGCGGGCAAAAAAATAATGAGTTTATGAAAAAAAAAATATAAAATAAAAATAATTTTGATGTTTTGTATTTGAAAATTGTCTTAAGAAAAATAAAATACAGAGAGCATGTAAACAATGATAGTGTAAAATATCCCTATTGATACACCATCCATCCATGAACAGCAAGATTACACCTCCCGCTGTCATAAACAGTTCATCATTCAACAAACGCCAAACCAAACCACCGAACCAAATCAGCTGATAACCAATCGCCATCACCCAACGAACCACACTCGCCATTTCCACCTCCTCCACCACGCGCCACCAATTCACCACCACCTCACCCCTATCCAAACCCCCGGAGAGGGAGCCTGAGAAACGGCTACCACATCCAAGGAAGGCAGCAGGCGCGCAAATTACCCAATCCTGACACGGGGAGGTAGTGACAACCCAAAATTTCCCCCAAATCCCAAATGCGAATCGATCCTCAAATCATCATCACCACCATCCCTTCACCATGATCGGCTCCGCGGTCCAATTAGGGTTACTAGCAGCCCTAATTGTGATCCTTGTCCCTATCATGTTGGCCGGCTGCCATCTCAGTCGCCACAAGCTGCTCTTCTTCAGCGGCGCCCTCTTCGTCGCCCTCGCCGTCTCCGTCCACCTCTCCCCATACTTCCCTTCACTCCCGGATTACCTCCCAAATTCCAAGGTCACCCCTTTGATCGAGAATCGGGACTCGTGTCTCGATTTGATGAACAGGATTGAGTGGGATGTGTATGGTGGGGATGTGGGGAAGAGTAGGGTTTTGTCTTGGAGGTGGGATCATGATGTGGGGAATTGTGGGTTTCAGAGGTTAAAGAGAGGGGATGTTGGGGAATTGCTTAATGGTTCATGGGTTGTGGTGGCGGGGGATTCGCAGGCGAGGCTGTTCGCGGTTTCGTTGCTGGGGTTGGTGTTGGCGGAGGCGGAGATGGGGGCGATGAGAGGAGATTTGTTCAAGAGGCATAGTGATTATGGGATTGTGGTCGATGGGGTTGGGATGAGGTTAGATTTCATTTGGGCGCCTTATGAGGGGAACTTGACGGAGGTCGTGGTGGAGTTGAGTAGGAACGGGACTTGTCCTGATGTTTTGGTTATGGGTTCGGGGTTATGGCATATGCTTCATGTGACGGATTCCGTGGATTATGGTGCTTCATTGGGGGCCATGAGTGAGTCTGTGATGTCGTTGTTGGTGCCTGGCTCGCCGGATGCTGAGGATAGGGGAGGGTCGGGTGCGGTTTGTACAAGGTCGCAGCCTCACTTGTTTTGGCTCGGTATGCCCATGTTGATCAACCCGATGCTGAATACGGAGGAAAAGAGGGAGAAGATGAGTAATGTCACTCGATATACTTATGATTGGACTGTCCGTCAGAGCAAGCTCTTGGGGCAATCCAATGGCCCTTTCCTGTTGTTGGATATATGGGACTTGAGCAAAAACTGCGGGGTTCATTGTACAGAGGATGGGATGCATTATTACGAGATTGTATATGAAGCTGCAGTTCAGGTTATGCTGAATGCTTTGCTTATAGAATCTCGGCAAAAACTATAGTGACTGGCTCTTATGCTTTGTTTCGGAGTATGCGAGGTCTCTGGTTTTGTTCAGGTGACACGTTTGGTTTACGTAACACGTCCAAAGGTTTTGGTCAAGACAAGATACACTGACTTTGAATTGTCGTGCCTAAGCTCATTCTGACATATTCTCCCCTGACTCTTTTCATACCATTACAGGTTAGCTCTTCACTTCAGGTCTAGTAACTAAACTCTGAGCATTTAATATCGTGTCTCTTTGTGCCTTCTCATTTGTATTTACCTCCAGAGAAGGGAAAGGGGTGCTCATGTAAGTTCGAATTATTTGACAGGTATTATTGTAGGATGAATACGAATATTTGTATCTCGTAGATCAGTGGCACACCTATTATTGTAGAAGATTCCAGGATTGCCTTGAAATAATAGTAAAGTTTTGATTCGTGTCGAGATTGGTCCTAAATTTTGATTTCATGTTTGATTGTTTGTGCTTCATAGTTGCTGCCCCTTGCCTTTTGTTGTCTTTGTGAAGGATCATGGCTGCCATTATATCTTTAAGTTCCTCCCATGCTGCCATTATATCTTTAAGTTCCTCCCATGCTGCCATTATGCATCTCAGGCCGGCTCTCTGAACAAGTTTTGATCAGAATAGGACTGATTCTGCTTAGGTTCAATTTGAAAGTTGGTTGCAATAGGTTCATGGTCCTCTTTTAGGTTCTTAGAATGTTTCATGTACCTTGAAAAATTCGATTCGATTGCATGGTTCGATTGTAGATCTCTGGAATCCTTGTATGATAAAGCAGAACCATCCGGTGCCCTCTCCTCTTGACGGGAACTCCTAGGTTGTTTCTGTTGTCTGATGCCGCTGCTGTAGAGTCGAGAGGAACTGTCTTGTGGTTAGCTGGTGCACCAGAAATTGATTTGTGTCTGTCTCCTTGCTTTTTGTTCGAAGTTAGTTGATGGTTCCAGCCAATTTTAGATACTGATCTGCTTTATTCAACTTCACTAGACAGAAGGGGGGGACAGTACATAGGATATGCAAAGGCCGTAATCTGATATTCGATCTGAAAGGGTCGAGAAGGAGTCACTGTGTTGATCAATCACAAACTCCAGTTAGTCTGGCAGTTAGGATGAGTGATGTAGCTGCAGGAACTGAAAGAATCAAGGGAATGACAAGAAATCACGCGGGTGCATAAACTTCTATTTGGTTGAATGAATTGCAAATATTTCCTCCTGCCGAGCATCAGCAAAAGATATTCAAGTCAGCTTCCGAAGAACAAACCCTCTGGCAAGTCTATCAGGCAACATATTTACAGATCCTTAGTTCAACCTCAGGCATTCACACAGTTCATATATCTTTGGTTAGCCTGAATATTAGTTTCAGATCATCCGATGATTCATATGGTGTACAAGAGATTTCAATTCCTACCCCTACAATGTGATTGCTGAGAACTTTTCGATCGAGCTAAATGTAAAGTTACACATCCATCACTCAGGAAGCAATTAGCTATGAAGCGGTTGGATGATTAGGTAGTCAGGATTTCAGCGCTTGAAAGGCGTAAGAATGTATTAACATAGAGTATCTAGTTCAGCAGGCAACTTGGCTTGCAAAAAGAGGAAATATGATGCTGAAATGAAGGCCAAGGAAAATGGAAAAATGGGTATGTTCAGTCTCTGTTCCCAGCCTTCATTCTCCATGTAAGAGAAAATTCTATGTAGAAGAGGAAATCTAGCAAGCCTCTAGAAAGGAGTCTCTACCGGAGTGTTATTATCTATCTGACAAGATGTGGCAACTCTCGCGCCATCTTGGCTACAAGGAGAGCCGTGTCCTTTGCATTTCATTCTCGTCCGGGCTTATGATTGATGATTGGACACTCTTCTCAGACAAAGATCTTTTATACGGAACAAATCCCTTCATACAGCCATCAGGGCTCGATCTTTTCCCACCCAAGACCAGTTTTGGTCGAGTGTCATGGTCCGCATCGTTATTCTTATGGTCAGTATTGACACTACTGACCGATCCTGTGTTAGATCCTGTTCCAGAGCGCTCTTTATGATTTTCCTTGTCAGCGGCTTGTCCATGGTTGCAGTCCGAAGACTGGTTGGCCGCTGGAGCTATGTTGTTGAAGAAGCCAAAAGGAACCGGGGCACCATAAAGAGCCCACATAGGAAAAGCAGCTGGAGAGTTTGCCTCGACCGAGTTAGCATTCAAGTAGTATACCGCTGGCAGTGACCCCCATGGCAACAAGTTCCATGGATTCTCACGATTTCCAAAAGCAACGCCTGTAGGACTCTGATTTTGGCTTATTGCTGACTTGCTGGTGGGTGATGGGGGTGAAGACGGCTCCTGCAGATCTTCCACAAGAACTGTCTTTCCAAACAACATGAGGCTCTTCGTCGAGTTTGACCCTTCAGATCCTCCATGGGGAATAGCATCAACCTTGGGGAACAACTCCAATTTCTACACATCCAACAATATCCGGTAAACAATCGAGGAAAAATTACACAGATGACTAGATCCCTAGAGAGGAAACAGGGAGGCCAAGAATGAACTCAAAAGGTGATTCTCACCAAAGAGACTTGCTCGTCCTGAGTAGACTCGGAAATATTATCGTCCTGTGGCAAACCATCATGAGTAGGTGGAGAGAGTGCACTGGTCAATGCACAGGCAGATGATGCAGGAGAGGGAGAGCTTTCTGGCGCATCAGGATCAGCCGAGCCCAGAGTATCTGAAATAACAGCAGACAACACTGAAGTTGGGGAGCGGTTTTCTTGTTCTGATATTGTTGAATTGGGAGATGTAGATCTAGCTGGTAATTCTTCAGGAGATGACCCGTTCTTCGGAAGCAATACCAGTTTACGTGGATAAGGGTGCATCGGCTTTCTTTTCGGACGAGGAGGTGGTATCTCAATTGGCTTGACTGAGCTTGCATCGTTACTTGTATCTCGAGCCATCTGAGCAAAGAAAGATGAAGGGTTAGTCAGAAAAGTACATCTAGACTTGCCGATGACCCTCGAAGGAACGTTGTTACGCCTTTCAGGTCATGAATCAAGGAACTTACTTTAACAAAAGATGGCACATATAGTTAGTTTCATATATAGTAGACCTTAGAAAAGAACTTCTGGGCATGACTCCTGATTTGAACAGCAGTTTTCGTTGCAACATGCTCTGCACCGGGAAAAAAAACATGTCTATATTATTAACGTGTTACTAACTCAGTATTGCTATAAACCCATCAAGGCCGACCAGAAGCAAAATACATACCTTCTATCTTTTTCCAAGATCGTCCGTACAACTTGAGAGCTTCGAGGAACTTCCTGTGCTCATCCTCGGTCCATCGCTGTCTTTGCTTCGTTATGGTATATGGTTTCCTGACCTGTTGAAGCAAAGCAAAGGAGATGAGCGCAGTCACAAAAGCCGAAAAATCGCAGGCAACAACCAAGAGAAAACATAAATAGTACCTTAGGGATATGGGAATCCCCTGCTTCGGCGAAACTGATGTTTCCTGATTCCTCGGTTGCATCAGGATGACTATAGCCAACCTGGTCCTAACAAGTTTAAGAAAAAGGAAAACTACTCAATACCGCAACCTAAAAGATGCAAGACAAAGATTAAAACATCAATCACTTGAGCAAGATATGACTAAGATCTCCTTACCACTACTTCACCCCTCATCCTAATAACAATCAACCGTTTTCTGATGGTTACAATAGCCTTGATAAATCTGGATTCAATTATGATCGACCCGCTGATCAAAGCTTACAAGTGTTTCAATGTACACGTTGTCGAAACTTTCTTCTCATTTTCCGATCTCCGGAACAATAAATCTAAAATCAGTTAGTATCAAAAAAAAAAAAAAAAGACAACCACCTAAAACCACTCTCATCCACCGGAATTGAAGAGCACGTTTACCAAAATATTCGCTCCATGTGTTTCAAGTTCTATATTTACAATTGCGGCCACTCCTCTCTGTGGCCTCTGTTTTTTCCGACTAATCAACACAACTTAGCTTACTCGGTGCCGAAATTTGCACACAACGTTTTCAAGTAAAATTGAGATGTTTTTTTATCCAATAAATCATCCTTTAACATAACTTTCGAATCCTTAATCGAATTCTAGGTGAATTGTACAGAAAATTGAAACAATAAAACAAATGTTGCAAAACTCCAACAAAAGTGGTGTGTAGTGTTTTCTTACTTGTATAGCCATATCTGAAGTATTCATCTCCTCCACCATCGCCACTGCAGATCTCACCGCTGACTGCTAAGATCTCCGACAAATCAATCCCCTCGATTCAAACTCCTCCAATTCAGTTCACCGAACCAGAAAAAAACAAACAGAGCTCAAATCGAATCCGAATCGACCACAAATCCGACTGAAATCACTGTCTGAAAATCCTAATTCAACACATACAAATCTCGCTTCACCGCCTGAAAGAGAGAGAATCAAGAGAGAGAAAGGAGAGATGAAACTATGAAACGGGTGGAAATGAGAGGCGAGAATGAGGATTGTATAGAGAAAGAGGATGAGAACGAGCACTTGCCACGTCAGATATTAATACATTTATCTTTTTCATTTTTGATTTATTTGTTTAGAGTATATGGTTTTAAATGGTTTGCCGGTGTGGGGAGACGTTAGGAGAAGAGTCTCGAAGAGGGAGACTTGTGGCTGGAGACATCGACACGTGGAACTCGCTTTTGCTTTCACTGTGCGTGCTTTGGTTGAAGCGAGTGGTTCAGATGAAAAGATAAATGAAAAGCGAGGGGAAAAGTGGGCGAAAAAATATCCCCGATAATATCGCTTTTTTGACATGTTGAAAAGCAGAGGCCAGAGGGGCCAATCATCTACTCAGCATCCTCCCACGGGTTCCTTACACGTGGCGAATCTTTTATGGCATCTATTGCTTCCTTTCCCCGACTTGCGATGCACTTTCTCCCGTCTCCCCCGCTTTACCAATTTTATTACTCCCTGTCTTGGAACTAATATAACAATTTGCTTTTCACATCTGACCCTATAAATTTTGATTTATATTATAAAATAATAAAGTATTATTTTATATTATTTTTGAATTATTAATGATATTTTAAGTTATGTATTTTGATTTCGTGTAGATGATATAATTTTCAAATACGTATTAAATAATATTAAATGACGAGTGTTTTTGTTTGATTGTTTTTTAATATTGTTTGGTTTTATATTTTGTGTAATAGTTTGATCCAATATTGAATGATATATATTTGTTGAATATTTATGAATTTTGTTTAAAAAAAGTATAGTTTTATGTTGTTATAGACGCATTGTTTCGAATTGGGGAGGAGTTACTAACATATACTCCTAAATATCAAATGGCCGATCACCATAGACAATTATACGGCAATGGTTCCATGGAAAGACAAAAGCGAAATAATACTAGGTCCACTGATGACTAGATTAGGTAGGATAATCGATCTAAGATATGAATTTGGCTTTCTTTCGTGTGGTTTACAGGTTTTCATATATACCTTTCTCTTTCTCCTGATGCAGTACTATTATCACTATCAAAAGTAAACTCACCCAATTAGGATTTTTGATATAAATGATTTTTTGATATGATATTAAAATTATCAATTATGTGATTATAATGTGAATCAGGGAATGTTGAATATATATATATATTGATTTATTATTATAAATTAGAAGTTTTAATAAAATTAATTTTTTGGCTTGATATTAGAACACATTCATGCCTGTTTGTTTATTTATTTATTTTTATTTTTTTTTGCTTTTTTTTTTCCCTTCTCTTTAGGCTGGTGTTATCCTGATTTCAAAGCATTGAATTCACGTTTTATTCCCCTTGAAAAACAGTCAAGGGCTCTCTTTCAGCAAAAAACGCACCATACGTTTTTTATCCAATCAAAGATCGAAACCTAAAAAGGCAGATCAATTCGATCGAAAACTAAAAAGCCGTATGGATATGCGGCTCTTACCAAACATGTGGCTGCGCATTGCGCACTAGTTGACGCACTGTTTTCTCGTTGTCGCAAAATGCGACAGGATATATTTTTTGGAATTGTTGTTCGCACATAGCCTTCTCAGATATTAATAGTACTATTTCAAGGCTATGGTCGTATTTAGGTCGTCCATTTTGAACTAATTAAAGTGGTAAATAACATTCACTTCGTCACATATAGTACTATTGTATTATATTCGTTTTAAAATATAACTAACAATTTGATTCGATATACGAATTTATATATATGTTAATTTTTTATATGATTTGATGAAGAAATAATATTTTTTTTAATGATGAATGGAGTTGAGATGAAGGAATAAGAGAGAAAAAGGAAAAAGATAAAGGATGTAGTGTAGGAGATGATGTTTTTTATACCAAAAGATTATTAAATATGATATATTTATTATATTTTATGATGATCCAAATATAAAAATATGATTCATAAAATTGGACAAACGGAGTAGTAATATTGATGTTGTTGGAGACTATTTTTCACGACATCTTAAAATGTCGAATCTTTAAATTTAATTAACTAGATTGAAAATGATTTGACATTAAATCAATCCTTATGGGGATATTTTTATTTCATTTAAATTATAATATTTTTATATTTAATAATTATATATATATATATCAAAATATATCTATTTTATATCGCATCAATCCACTCATCATCATTTTTTCTCCATTTTTTTTATTTCACATACTCACAAAATAAAATTATCATTTTTTATTAATTTAATATATATATAAATTATTACATTTAATAAGGATTCGATAAATAAAAGCGAAAAGAGCTGTGCGGTGACTTTCCAGGTGGACATCTCTTCATCACTTTAACACGTCACACCCACAAACTGCCGCTCCCAATCCGGGCCGCCACGTGTAAGGATTGCGACAATGACAGGAAGGATGCTGTTTATTGCGAATTCCAATTAGTTGAATAAAATAATGTTAGGAAGAAGTATAGGCCACTCGTTTGTTTACGTATTTTTATTAAAAAAAAAGGGAAATTACCGAAGGAAAAATTCAGACCACAAGTTTTCCTTCATTTGTCGTTTTTCCAGAACGGGTTGCTTCGTTGGTTTACCACTTACCGAACAACAGCACCATGTCCGTGACCGTATATGTTGGTTGAAGAAATAGAAAGAACACCTGTAACCTAAATGTCCTATAGTGCGAGGCGTAAAACTAACCGCTCGTTTTAGTGTTATTAGAGAAATATGAAATATTCCAATAGTGGGGTCCGTGCCATGTTCATGGTGTGACGATGCAATTGATACTTATCTGGAGTATTAGTTACAATTGATAGTCTATTGACTATCCATTTTTCACAGGAAAAGATGACGAGATGAATATCTGGTTTCTTGAAACAATATATTCTCAACATTGGTTGATTGATTCGTATGTTTCATTTAGTCCCTCGTAATGAATCTTGTTGATTGATTTATAGTTTTGGGAAAAAAAAATACGACCTCCCCCATTAAGATTATAACTGTTTCACTTTCGTTATAATCAGCACGAAATCAAACTCTTATCATATAATACTTCAAAAATTTAACAAAAAATGATAATGACAATTTAACTTACGTGTTTTGAATATATGTAGGACTATCAGTCGTTTGTGTCATGAAGAAATGAAACTTCATAAAATATATATTGAATATTGAATATTAAAATACGATAATGTTATAATTTGAATGAAATAATCGAAATAATTTTTTTTATCCTAATCGAGATGATGTTTAACATCATTCTTCCATTGCATTTAAAAAACGATGCAAAATTTTTTTTAAAAAATAAAATCTCGAAGGATTTCTAATTGGTCAACCGAATAACCCACAAATCCGAAAAACATTGGTTGAACCGCTTATCATGTGAGGTGGGATGATCCACTAAAAATGATGCAAATATTGAGTTTCACATTAACCATTTAAAAATGATACACTCCAAAACTCATCATGAGGTATTTTACAAGGCTTAATGAATTTGTCATTAGACATATATAAATTAATATATGATTAGATTATTGGATTTAAACATAACAGTTGAGATTAAAAAAATATTATTATTATTAATCGAAAAGAAAATGAATCCATTGTTAATGTCAACAGTCTATCATCAAATCCAACCTATAATCACAAAATAAATTTATACTAACTCGTCCTGGATAAATTACAATATGTTAACTTGACACGGTTATTAAGGAAATTGGGTTGACTTTGATACTTTTTACCAACATACTTTTTGTTGAAATAATGGGTGGATGAATAATAATTATGAATAGATAGAGAAAGAAATAAGGTAAGATATAAATAACAAAGATGAGAATCGTAAATGGGTAGAGACAGAAAAAATAATAAAAGAAAAGATAATTTCATACAAAATAAAGATATTTCTATATCAAAAACTTACTAATTTAGAAAATATTATAATTTATATAGAACGTTTATTTTTAATAATGTATCACAATTTATACGAGATGGATGGAGTATATATCTAGTCAAGAATCCTTTGTTTCCACTTTTTACTCTCACCCTCATTCCAAAATAATTATATCGTTTTGTCATTTTGATCCGTCCCAAAATGTGTAATATTTTTATTTTTAAAAATGATTATTTAATTAAATTAAAAAAATTATATAATTAAGAACTAAAATTAAAAAATAATATTATTATTTTAAATAATATAAAATAAATATTATAATTATATTGAAATGAATATCCTAAGTTAACCGGGAGGTGACCCATTGCACCGGTCAAACTTGAAAATGCGTTTAATTTGTTAGGACGACAAATCAAAGTCGTTCAATTTCCGAGCGTGAAAACCCTTTGCATGATCCCGCCCAAAATCGTTCCAATCCATTTCCCTCAATCAAATTCAATAATCCCATCACACAATTCTCTCCCCCAAATTATCACCAAAAACCCTAATCGAATCCTCCAAATACCCACTTCACCCCAATGAGATCACTCATCTCAATTCCCCTCAAACCCAAACTCTTGATCGAACCACCAACACCCATACTCCGAGTCGGTCCCTTCGATTCCCTGATCCAGCGTAGATGGAAGAAACCAGCGGACACGGCTCGTACCCGCTTGGAGAATCGAACCCGTGACCTCAAGCTCGATAAGCTGATGCTTATTCAGCGAAAACTCAGCATTGCATTCCACCTGTTCGACCTAATGTCTAGGAGAAGAGGGCATTACGTTTCGCTTCAGATAATGGCTAGGTGGGCTACTAGGGTCGGGCTTAACATCGACGTGACGGAGTTTATTAAGAAGTATCCGCATTTTTTTGAGGTGTTCATGCATCCGGTTAGGAGGAATAGGTGTTGTCGGGTTACGAGCAAGATGACGCTGTTGGTTGATGAGGAAATGGGTGTGATAAGGCATTGTGAGATGGAGAGTGTTGCAAGGGTGAAGAAGCTTTTGATGATGTCGAGGACCGGGACGATTCATATCCACGCTCTTGGGTTGGCAAAGAAGGAGTTGGGGTTGCCGGATGATTTCAGGGACTCGTTGCTTCGAAAGTATACGAGTGATTTTAGGGTCGTTGATACGGAGATAGTGGGTTTGGTTGATAGAGATGAGAGCTTGGCTGTGGCGAAGGTAGAGGAGTGGAGAGAAAGGGAGTACGCTGAGAAGTGGCTGAGCGAGTTGGAGACCAAGTATGCGTTTCCTGTGAATTTCCCGACGGGGTTCAAGATTGAAAAAGGGTTCAGAGAAACGCTGAAGAACTGGCAGAGAATGCCTTATATCAAGCCCTATGAGAAAGAAGCAAGCGGTGCAGTTCATCTGTTTGAAAAGACAGTTGTAGGGATATTACATGAGTTTTTGAGCTTGACGATCGAGAAAATGATTGAAGTTGACAAACTCGTGCATTTTAGGAAAGATTTAGGAATGGTCGTCAATTTCCGCGAACTTCTGTTGAAGCATCCTGGCATATTTTATATTTCCACCAAAGGACTGAATCAAACAGTATTCCTTAGAGAGGCATATAGCAAAGGTTGTTTGGTTGAACCTAATCCGATCTATACTGTTCGAAAGAAAATGCTGGACCTTCTGCTGTTAGGTTGTCGTAATACAAGAGAGTTGGAGGCTTGTGTAGCAACTGACGAGGGGAGAGGACTAAGTGATCATGAACGTGAAGAATTGAGCATGGATGATAACGCTGATGGGTATTGGGTTATCCCATTATTGGAGAGCTCTTGTTCTGCACTGAAGCAGGAGGAGCCTGATGGTATTGATCGGAAAGATGGGAACTGATTGAAAAATTATGCGACACTTGGGTTAAGGTGACATAATACTGGGGCTGGATCTCATGGTATGAATGTTGCACTAATCCAAATGTTTGTCTGGAGGGTGGTCTTGGCAGGACCGGATCCATTCACCGGACTAGGATGCTGGAAATATGATACGTGGTAAGCCACTTTTTGATAACTTTGCTCCTTCTTATATGATAGCTAAATAATGTCAGGGCTCGTGTCTCATAATCCACCATGAATAGCTGAAAAGACATGATAATTGTTACAGTACTTTATGACATTGATCTTGTTCTTTCATATGCTTTGCCTTTGCCAAGCTTCATGCTGATCCCGTCTGTGGACTGTATATAACATCTATATCAGTGCCATGGTAAGTAAGATCTTTGAAGATTTGCTTCTCCAAACAGGATGTAAAGTAGATGTAGATGTGGGAGAGTAACATCGTTTGCTCGTTTTCTGCCTGGTTGAATCCACTATACTTTAGCTTCCGAACCACCTGGAAATTAAGAGGGAAGTAGATGGTTATATGAATACAGGGGGGGATTTAATTGTTTCTTCAAGGTGATCTTTATCCTACCTATGCAACCCAGTCTGTGTCCGCCTCGCTCTGCAAAACGCAACCCTTTGTGTTAGTTAGCATGAAATCACGAAGAAGACGGGAAGATAGTATCAAGACACAGAATTTTTAGGATTGATTATCGAGTATTAATCTTGGCTCTAAGTTCACCATAACAATCTGAAGCCGAATTCTCCTTCATGTGAAACGTGTACTCATTATAATTTATGAATGGAGGAAGTAATAAACTAAATAGTTACTAATCTTGGTTATGGCATGTTGAGCTGCGGAGATTTGTTTATGGATGATGTCAAAGCTCATATCATTGTAGCATCTAGCCATGCAGAGACAGGACAAAGTAGTCGATTTGTGCAAGTGAGATGCTGGTCAAGCCACGAACTTTTTTTATTATTATTTTTTATGCGTAAATAGAACTTTGGAATAGAACGTACCGCTTTGCAGGTTGTCGTCTTACTGCCACCTCCGTGGCTGGCTTAGAAACCTCATCACTTGGTATGGGGACATTCTTTGCCTGTAAAAATTTCACGATGGGGTCTTCTCAAATAGCTTATTTCTTTAGCCGCAGGAGCTTTTCACCATAAGGAGGGGGGGGGGGGGGAGGCATACCAGATTTCTGAACTGAAGGTTGTAGAACATTTGTATATATCTTTGCTTTGCGTGCTTCTCTTCTTTGAAGACTCTTCTCCATAAACTATAAATGCAAGACATGTTCAACACTTTGTTTGCATAGATCTTCCATGTATAGCTGCATCACAAACCCGAAAAAAGGTTAGCTTCATCTGCGCAAGGATTGAACTCTTGTAGTTGAAGAATGCCAAGGTTGCTTAATGTACCATTGGTATATTCGTTGCAGGCTGGCTGCTGAAATTGTGTGCCAATAGTTGCTGTCACCTTTACATTTTGCGAAGAAGTCTGCAATTTTGTTGCTCGACTCATCTCCGTGGGTGGGATCAATGTGAAATCCTGAGATTCCATCAACTATGATTTCTGCCGGTCCTCCTTGGTGGGTCGCGAAAGTAGGCAACCCACAGTTCATTGCCTCAATGACAGTAAGACCGAATGCTTCATAAAAAGCTGGCTGCACAAAAGCTCCTCTTGTTTCAGCGATGAAGCGGTAGAGCTCCCCGTTCCTGTGCCTATCGGATTGTGCAGCTATCCATCGTATCTGACCCTTCAGCTGGTACTTCTCTATCAACATGTGCATCTTTTTGATTTCCGCCATTTCTTCTCTATCTTTTGATTTCGATGGATCGAAAAAACCTGCTACAAGGACAAGGTTGACAAGGCCCCTAAGCCTTTCATTCCTCCCATACCACTCTGTTAACCCCGTAATGTTCTTCACTGTGTCAAGCCTTGCCATTGAAAATATGATAGGTTTCTTCTTGTCTTTTAGATATCCACTGTTTCATGCACATGATGAAATGTTAAAAAATTGAGCTGATGGTAGTGGTTGTGCAATAAAATGTCGTGCTTAAACTTACATGTGCTCCTCATTATCCACGTCGTTATAGAGTAATTCTTCAATTGCAGGTTGAAATTGTGTGAACCGTTTATTCTTTTCTGTGAAGGGGAAGTAGACAGATTGGTCTGCACCTGGAGAAGCAATGTTGAATTTAGGATCAAACACTTTGATGCCCGAAACAACTCTGTATAACCCTGGAAGGGTATATGCAATGTGTCTTTCGTACTGGCCCGGTCTATCTTTGCTGCAAGCGAGAAAAAATATTCATTATCTGTGTGCTGGGTGTAGCGTGAGTGAAAATAGATAGACACACACAATAGAATGAGGCAGCGAGGGATTGGAGAGATTCTGGCTTAGTTTCTTACCTGCCTGCAATTTCTTGATATGTGCTTGTGATGATGAAGTCGGTGGCATTCATTGCAATGATATCAGCAGTGTATTGGCATGAAAAATGGTATTTGGGATCCTTTTCTTTCCAGTTTATATCAGAATCTTCATACTTTGTCTTCTCCAAGGCATGTGCTATAGTTGCCTAGTTTCATACAACTCCAATGAGTTAACAAAAGGAGACATCATGAAGCGCTGACCTTTTGCCTTGATTAAAAAGTCCCATATACCTGAGTCTATTGGCCATGAGTGATGCCACCAGATTGCCATCTGTGTAGTTTCCGATTATAAGGTTAGGTTTTCCCGCCATGATCTCAAGTGCTTTTGCTGTGGCATCCTGTAAAAAAGCAGGGAGCTACTCTAGACTAGAAAAATAAAGGATGTATTGCTAGTGATGTAAGGTTAGAGGGACCTACACATCCACAACCCAGTTTTTCATACCTGAGCGAATCTCTCAAGGAATGGATACACCTCAAAACGAGAAATCCATTGGCGGAGAATTCCATTTTCCGATCTGAATGGAACTCGAAGGATGTGAGAATGCTTAGTTCCATCGATTGCCTCCCATTCTTGGTTGCATTTGGTTCCTTGTGCTTCTGGTATCAATCTTGTGATCTGTAGTCGAAATTGAAAGTCATTTTTATTACATGGCATACTTCTGTGCATTGAGATTTTTGTTCTAAACTTGATACCTACGACTAGGATTTGTGGCTTGGTGTCGAGTCCTTGGTTCTTAATTCTCAGTAGCAATTCCTCTTCCATTGCTCTGACTTGATCCAGGATGTAAACAACCTGAAACAAGATGGGTCATTCCTTGCCATGTTTTATACGCTTCAAAGCTCTTTCTCTCTGTCTCTCTGCTAAAGATTTCAAAGACCTCGTGAGTGACTAGGTGATTACCTGCCCTCCGGTGTCTGGCAAACCTAGGACGTTTGCTTGGCCGAAGTAACCATGTGGTGAGAATATTACAATTTTGAAGACAGTGGGAAGCCTGCTGAAAAAAATTTCCACATTTGTTGGGTCTGGCGCTTGGAGCACCTCTGATAATGATCTCATTGTTTCTTGAACAATTTGGGCAGTATCTCCCCATCCTTTCTCGAACCCCCAATCTTTCAACCTGTAAATATCTCAGTCAGATGCTTATTCTTTCGGAGTTTGTTTTTTATATTTAGTCGTGAGTCGTGAAACGATGGATGAACTCATGTATGTTTATACCATGACTGACGTGTGAGATTAAGAAACAATTTTTTCTCCACATCCTAAATGCAAAGAGATCAAACCCAATCTGGCCATGAATCACTGGTTGGCGAGGTGGTCAACGTGTCAGCTCCACGTTGTTTGGTCTCATTTCTCCAATCCGACTCCGTTTATGCCCGCTTTATGCTTTTGAAGCTGAGTTAGAATATTCTCTTCTTCTTTTTTCGTGAGATGAAAATGGAAAAAATGGGCCCTGTCACGGAGCCTTTTGTCAAGATGAATAAAACATTACTCTCTCTCTCTCTCTTTTATAACAGATGTAACAATTTGATCAAAAAATTATTTAAAACCGCATTTTGATCGACGACCAGATAAATTTTTTTTTGCTGGTCGCCCGATGAATTGAATGGTACAGTAATTTGGTGGAGAGATGAAAAGAGAGAAAGAGAGGGCTGAAAATGAGACGAGTGGCGGCAACAATGGCCACAACTTCACTGCCCCATTTGTGATTTGCCCCACACATCATCATAGTCGCCTATGTTCTCTCTCTTTCTCTCCAATCCCTTTCATTCTCCAAGAGGAGAGGATCCCAATTGAATTCTCTCCTTCTCTTTTATAATCTTAATTTTTAAATTTAATTTTTTATTAGGTCATTGTCATTTCGCTCCTTTTTCGAAATATGGGTACTTTGTCGTTTTAGTAGTAGAGGGAAGAAACATCGTCTACCCCAATCCTTATAAAAAAAAAAAACCATCGTCTACCCCCCCTACCCTAGCCTTGCGCGGAATAGTCATGGTAGTACTGTTGCTATACTAGCCAATAACCATTACTCCTATTAGAGAAATATGAATACTTTCTGTTCAATTATCTTGTTACAGATATGAAACCGATGTCCATGAAGGAATTGCTATGTCCTATTAAGCTCGAGGTGCTCTTCTTGGGGTTAATGCCGATAGTTGTGTTCTCATCGATTATGAACTTAGAAGTCATGAACCGAATATTCATCAGTCGAGCTCATCAAATTGTATGATTGATGGAAATCTCCCACACGGCTTTGATTTTTTTTTTTGGGGGGGGGGGGGGGGGGATGAAAATTTTGAAATCAAAGATCACAATCGCTTATGATAGATATGATATAAACCAAATTTTGAACAACATATAAATTTGATGTACAAGTCAAAATGACTTGAGATTTATACGCAATCCCTCTTTAAAATTGTTCACACAGTTCCCTTTGAGGGGTGCCACGTGCACTAACCTATATTATAACATATCATGGGCGTTATTAGTCATGAATAATTTTCAGAAAAAAACAAAAACAAAAGTCATGAATGAATAGATTTCCATGCTTACATTAATGTTACCTTTGCATCAGTGAATTCGACACATGTTTAAGTTGTTCTAAAAAGGACAATATAAATTTTATGTACACGTCAAAATGACTTGAGATTTATACGCAATCCCTCTTTAAAATTGTTCACACGGTTCCCTTTGAGGAGTGCCAGGTGGACCAACCTATATCATAACATATCATGGGCGTTATTAGTCATGAATAACTTTCAGAAAGAAAAAAAAAAAAGTCATGAATAGATTTCCATGCTTACATTAATGTTACCTTTGCATCAGTCAATTTGACACATGTTTAAGTTGTTCTAAAAAGAACAATACTTTAATGGGATTTGTCACTTATGTTTTGGGGGCAAAAAGATTGTGATTCCTGTCAGATAAGCAGCAGCTGATTGTGTGGTGAAGAGAACGCCACTGCGAGATTGAGAGAGTGAGAGAGCTCAAAACCATTCCTCTCTTCGAAACCCCATAAAGCCGTTCAATTCTCTTCACAAGCAAGGAGAAGAAGCACAAGAAACACATAGAACTTACACTTTCACACACAAAGCGCAAAAGAGCAAGCAAAAAGGGCCATTTTTGTGGGTCAGATTGCTACAGAAACCTGAAATTTTGGGGGGTGGTGGATGAGATTCATAGGCTTGTGCTAGTTATCTTCATCTGGGTCATTTCAAGGCAAGGGATTCAATGGCTACAAAAGAGCTCTAGCTATAGCACCAAGCAGGCAAGGTGAGACCATCTTCTCCAACCCTTTTCGTGCTCTTTGTTTGAGGTAATCTTTTTTTGGGGTTTTGATTGATGATATGCGAATTTCATGACCTGGGAAGAAAAGGGTCAAAGGTAAGCTTGATATTACAGTCATCATCAGAAAGAAATTGTTAATTTGGAGATTCATGGAGGTGGAAAAGGGGTCAATTTTTTTATGATATTGATTTTGTTTGACATATGGATTTGATATGGGAAGAGCCCCCCCCCCCCCCCCCCCCCCCCCCTCTGTTTTTTTAAGAGATTGGGGTTGAGGTGTCCAGTTTCCACCATAGTTTGTGCAGTTGAATGGGTGATGCTGTATGCGATTACGTTTACTTCCACTTTGTTTAATGGTTTCTTTGCTTTTGGTATGTGATGTGTACACTTGATTTTTCATGTTCATCAAGGTTTTGCTCTTTGTTCACTTTGCAGAGAACTCAGAATTTTTGGCCTCTTGCCATTGGAGCTTTGGAATCTACTTTGAAGAGGCTCACTTTGCTAAAAAATCTGAACTTGATTGGGGTTTTTTTTGGATAGTCTACCTAAATATTGAAGTGGCTTTGGTTTGAAACCTGGCGAGAAGGAGATAATTAACCAACATATCGAAGAGAAGCACAGACTGTTTGCTTGGAAACATGTCTGTTGCTTTGGTTTGGGTTATGTCGCCCAAAACTGAAGTATGCGCAGGCTTTGGTGTTGTGGACTTGCTCGGTTGTCGGTCTCTTGTTTCATCGAGATCAGCAGCTCGAGGAAGGAGCTCAAATTATGATGCAAGGGCGAAGAGAAGTTCGATGCAGAACTGGAGCACCCGCTGCTACAATGTAGAAAGAAAGAAAAGGGATCCATTTCCAGTGGTTTCTAGCATGATAGCTACCCCAGTAGGAGAGATGGCAATATCTTCGGAGCAGAAGGTGTATGATGTGGTGCTCAAGCAGGCAGCTCTTGTTAGTAGGCAGTTGAGATCAGGTGGTGATCTAGATGTCAAGCCGGACATCGCTCTCCCAGGGACTCTGGGCTTGTTAAGTGAAGCTTATGATCGATGTGGTGAAGTGTGTGCGGAGTATGCTAAGACATTTTACTTGGGTCAGGTTCTCAACCTCTCAATCAGTTCATTTTAATTGTCAGAGCATAAAAGAGAAACCCATCTGCTGTATGGATGAGTATTCATGAGTTGTTTCTGACCTTTGTTTTCACTTGCTTCAGGAACTATGCTAATGACCCCTGAAAGACGACGGGCTATCTGGGCCATATATGGTGAGCCACTGCTTAATCTGCTTAGGTTCAAGAACCGTCAATGGTCTTGAGATTCAATTAGTCGTTTATTTTACTAGTAGTTTCACCCTTTCTGTCATATGATAGATTATACCCTGGGATTTATACCTGCAATTGCAGTCTGGTGCAGGAGGACGGACGAGCTTGTTGATGGCCCTAATGCCTCGCACATAACGCCTACTGCTTTGGATAGGTGGGAGTCGAGATTAGAAGATCTGTTTCAAGGTCGTCCCTTCGATATGCTTGATGCCGCTTTGTCAGATACAGTTGCTAAATTTCCCATAGACATTCAGGTAAAAACTTTGTGTTTGTCACTTTGGTTTTATTTTTTTTTTTTGCTTTTTTCCCCACTCTCAACACTTGCCATTTCATGCATCTGTCGAATATAGTATTGGATCATGCGCAATCATTCATATCAAAGTACATGTTAGTTAAATGCTTAGTATCACATAGCGGATTTTTGCTGTTTTGTCATGTTCATACCATGCGTCTTGGTTCACTATATCGAGACTATATAGACATGTCATGTGGTTTCCATGATCCTGTCGCATGTTATGTTTATGTAGTATTTTTAAAGCTTATGATATTTTTGCTATATCCTCCTCTAACAAGTAAAATGTGCTGTTATGTTGTCTTGCTTGCGTGCGGTAGACTATGATTTTGGTGCAAATTTTGTGTGATCTTGATAGTGGGCTGGTTTATCGATGCTTAGACGGAGAGAATTCTTTGGAGAGAATTCTTTGGCGAGTGACGACACTAGAATAGCCCTGTTACAAAAGTTAGCTAGATGGGAAGAAGGTGGGGGGAGTTTTCTTTTACTCGCTAACTCAATGCCATGTGCTGAATTGCTGGATTGAAATTGGAGCTTGCCTTGTAAATAGATGAGGAAATATTCTTAAAACAGTGCTTCCCTTTTCTGTTCTGAAGATTTGAAATTGCTTGTTGATTTTTCGTATACAATCAAGCAGTCGCTTGATTCAAAGGTTATTTCACCTGGAATTGATCACTGCTTTTGCCACAAAAAAAGAAAAAAAAAAAAGAACGCTTATATCAGGCAAGACAAGCTTGAGCTTGAAAACTTCTGTTTCAGACTGCTTGTTCTCATAGAGAAATGCAATTTCATGGTTCATCTACTTGGTTACCCTTGCACGAGAACAAAATGGTTATCTCCTTTATCAGGCATTGACAAGAACATTGCAAGTTAGCTGATTCATATCCCGTTTGTATTGCAGCCATTTAAGGATATGATTGAAGGGATGAGGATGGACCTGAAGAAGTCCAGATATAAGAACTTCGATGAACTATACCTTTACTGCTATTATGTAGCTGGAACAGTAGGTTTGATGAGTGTCCCTGTTATGGGTATAGCACCCGAATCAAAGGCAACGACAGAAAGCGTCTACAATGCGGCCTTGGCCTTAGGGATCGCAAACCAGCTGACCAACATTCTCAGAGATGTCGGAGAAGAGTAAGTCACTGCAACTCAATCTAAATACCTGAAAGAAAAATTAGATCCATTCCCACGAGTTAAACTTTGGATTCTTGTGTTCCTTTTTTTTTTTTTTAATCGTGTTTCACTTTCCACGTTCCGGTTTCCACTCTAGAGAACAGGGGACCTTTTTTTTTTTTTTTTATGATTGATATTTCCATTTACGGGCTTATTCGTTCATGGCAGTGCGAGTAGGGGAAGAGTTTACCTACCACAGGATGAGTTGGTGCAGGCAGGCCTCTCTGATGAGGATATATTTGTTGGAAGGGTAACTGAAAAATGGAGGAATTTCATGAAAAAACAGATTAAGAGAGCACGGATGTTCTTTGACGAAGCAGAAAAAGGGGTCACTGAGCTCAGCTCTGCCAGCAGATGGCCGGTAAGGCTTTGAGAACTCTATCCTGTATCATATCTGTTGTGGCGAAAGAGAAACTACCAATCTAAAGGGACACTTTTGGTTTGGCTTATTGTTTTTTCGTTTTCTGTTTTCTGTCACATGAGCAAGAGATCGTGTATTTTGATTTTGGATATTCGGTAACTGTAGGTATGGGCATCGCTGCTGCTCTATCGACAAATATTGGATGAAATCGAAGCAAACGACTACAACAACTTCACGAAGAGGGCCTATGTAAGCAAAGCTAAGAAGATACTCGCATTGCCTTTTGCTTATGGAAAGTCTCTTGTTAGTCCATCCAAATCAGCTGCAGGTCTAGCGAAGGCTTGAACCTAGGACGACAAATGTATTGTTTTTGGGTGTAGAATATGAGCTGAGAATTTACTTTGTAGATTGAAAAATGCGATGTATATACTCGATCATGTATTCTTATAAACATCGTGATTTGTTAGCAATACAAGTACAGCAGGGGAAAATCCCTTTTCTCTTGATCATGTATACTAGAGAAGTAGAGAAAGTTGCTCTTTATAATAGAAGAACATAGCGGTTGCATCTTTGCTTTCTCACTTCATATCATGAAGCATGAGGGAGCACCGGAGCAACCATATGAGAATTGATTAATATGTGATAGATGGAACAGATGTATAAACTCAGTGTCCTTGTCATAATTTGAACCCTTGAGTATACGATTATGTGTTGAACCGTCGAGTCCAATGCATGCGTAGCAATGAAGTACATAATAACTTTTTTGTTCGGCATAATTTTATAATCTCTATATATCAATATTATAAGTTCGTTATTTTTAATGATCCATCGTTATGTAAACTCTATGATGGTCCAACACTGAAAAAACGAGTGGATCACCATCAATCACCTTCTTGTGTTGAATAATCCATGACGTTAGTTTATGATTATAACTAATCCACGACTAAGAAATCTCACGACACATGCCATGTGCTTAAAACAACAGTACTTTAGACCGTTGGGCTACTGTTTAATTCATGGCGCCACCTCAATTTATTAATACTAAAATCAATCTCTATAATATTTCCCAATAAACTAACTCGTTCGCATAATACAATAAAATAAAATAAAATAAGCCCTTTTTTGTCTCTTTCCAGAAACGCAACAGAGGCGGAGAAAAGAGAAACCGAATTTCGCAATAATTTCACCGAATTGGGTTTCTATTTTGTCTGAAAATATATCCTTTTTTACCCTAATTTTGTTGAAGATGAATGCAAAGGGATCAGCGGGCGACGAAGGCTCCGAATCTTCTTCATCTTCGAAGAAAAACTCGAAGAGACCCAAATGTGAGCAATCCGCATCTGGGTTTTCTCCCTTTTCGTTTTTCCCCATTTGGGTCGTTGTCGAATTGTGTAATTTGATTTTTTGTCGATTGGGTTGATGGTATGTTGATTTGGGCATGATTTTGGGTAAATATTTTGTGGGTTTATATTGGATTTTTGGACTCTGCATGATTCGATGAGAAGGGGTCATGTTTTCGTGGGAGAATCAGCTCTTGCATTAGGGTTTTGTGGATCTATTTTGATTGATTCTGTTGATTTCGCGTTCTAAGCTTGGATTTTGAATGCGTCGGTTGTGTTGTCGTGTTATTCCACAATGCATGTGATTCTATCTGGCATCGCTTGAATCTTCAGCTTCGGTTATGTGCGGTCGCTTTTATATGGCTTGGCCTTGGGACTAGAACAGTGGAATGTTGAATCAGTTACCTAGCATTGTAGCGATGAAACATGAAAAAGAGATTCCATAACATTTTGTCGGCCGTTTACTGATTTGGATGGCACGATAGACGATTCTGAAGTGGGGTTAGCCTTGGGTGAATTGGTTAAAAATACCACATGCAAGTTTTCCTTATATTTTAGTATTCATTTCGATTTGTGAACTACAAACAAGGGATCTATGAACTGCAAACTAGAGGTATGTGAAAACGTAAAGAAAACTTGCACCGGGTATTTTTGCCCAATTTGCCTTTTAGCCTTGCTCCAACCCTCGTTTCGTCGTTTATTTGTGGTTGCTTTTATTTGTCTTGGGGCAGGAATGGAGAATCAATGACTTGACATTGTCACGGTGGAACTCTTAAAAGTCTTAAACACAAATTCCCTAAAATTTTGTGATCAAATTTATTCCTCTGTACTTGGATGGTGGAAGAAACGAAGAAAAAGGATGTGAGAATCTGTATCTAATGTATATACAAATCACGATATGGAGTGTGAGGTTATCGATCAATGCTTGTTCTTCTTCTTATCTCCTTTTCGTCAAACCCAGAGCTTCTTTTCGTGTACCATGCCCTCATTTTAGCCAGCTCATAGTGTTCTAGGTTAGGATGCATTTCTCCATTTTGTGCTTGTCCAATCCGACCATCCAATTGATAGATACCTTATTTATCATGCGCATCATCTTACTATGATAACTGCAAATAATACTGAGATACATTATTTCTATGTTCAGTACCTATTTATCAAGGATCAAAATTGTACTTTTCATGTATGCAGATTCTCGATTTACTCAGCAAGAGCTTCCCGCTTGCAAACCTATTCTAACACCAGGATGGGTGAGTCCTATTTGCCGTCCATTTTTTTTTTTCCGTCATTGATCATGTGACTAAAAAATTCCATTTGCTTCTTGACAACATGATTTAGAGAATATATATTTAACTAATGGATGCTGAATGACTCAACATATTAGCTGCTGGTTGCTGAATGGTTATAATGCTAATCACCTGTTTGAGGATTTGGAGTCCCCAAACTCCCTCGCCATCTACATCGATTATTACGTTTTTTAGTTTTAGTCAAACTGAATGTGTACACAAAGCTGGGAAGAGTGCTGCAATATGTAAAAAATTTTATAACAAGGAGGGAGAAGGTCAAATACAGTGATCATCAAATAACCAGGATTCAGGGGCTCTAACTATTTCAGATTACATATTCATTGATCTCAGTGTTCAGATATGATAACCAACTCATTGCAGAGCTACATTGTTCCCTGCAAGGCAAAATGCTCCTGTGATTTTTAATCACAGTTACACCCATAGTATCTGTTATAGTAATGTATCTGTATTGTTCTCTCAATGATTTCTTTTTGTGATTCTGTTTTCAGGTTATTTCGATGTTCATTGCTGTTGGCATTATCTTCATCCCCATAGGTCTTGCTTCACTATCCGCATCTGAGCGTGTAAAATGCTTGACTGTCTATTTTTGTTATGGGTTTATCCAAATTTTCTTGACCATTGTTTAATATGTCGCTCTAAACTTTCTGATGCTAGGTTGTGGAGTTATCTCATCGCTATGATAGAGACTGTGTTCCTGAAGGTTTCGACAATGATTTGGTGGGATACATACAAAGCCCTAAAACCAACAAAACGTGCACAGTTACTTTGACTGTAAGTCTCCGACTTCTTTTGCTTACATCCTTCTGAATAAAGGGCCTGGACATGGCGTACCCCCAACTTCTCTATATGTTAACTACCAGTGCTCCCTTGACCAAAACCACAAAAAAAAAAAACCTTCTTGGTGCTCCCACCAAATAATAATATGTTTTCTCAGGTCCCGAAGCAAATGAAGCAGCCTATTTACATTTATTATCAGCTTGACAACTTCTATCAGAATCATCGCCGGTAAGCTCCTCATGAAAAAGAGCAGCTTCTTCCACACTAAGAGCTTTATCATCATTATGCTTTCCTTGTGATACGAGGTCACTCAAAATTTATGCTGTTTATTGCATCTATTGTCAGATACGTAAAAAGCAGAAGTGACAAACAACTGAGAAGTAAGGAGTACGAGCGCGATACTAGTAGCTGTGAACCAGAAGCAACTAATGGTGATGCGCCAATAGTTCCTTGTGGTCTCATAGCATGGAGTTTGTTCAATGATACTTACCAATTCTCAGCTAATGAAAAGTCACTCCAAGTCAGCAAGAAGGGCATAGCTTGGGAAAGCGATCAGAAACACAAATTTGGATCAGATGTTTACCCCCAAAACTTTCAAAGCGGAGGCTTGATCGGGGGAGCAAAGCTGAATTCGAGTATCCCTGTAAGGGCCTTTTATCTTTTTGATGAAGGTATTGTTATTTGTTTTTGACAAAAAAACGACTGAGAAAAAACTACCGTACTTTTGGCTTGTGTTTTATAGCTTAGTGAGCAAGTTGATCTTATCGTGTGGATGCGAACTGCGGCACTTCCTACTTTTAGGAAGTTATTTGGGAAGATAGAGGTTGATCTTGAAGCCAATCAGCGTATATCAGTTGTGATAGAGAATAACTATAACACCTACAGTTTTGGGGGTAAAAAGAAGCTGGTCCTTTCAACCACAAGTTGGATTGGTGGAAAGAATGAATTCCTTGGCGTCGCTTATCTCACAGTAGGTGGACTCTGTTTGTTCCTGGCAATATGCTTCATACTTGTATACGTCATCAAGCCGAGGTTGGTAACCTGCTCGCATTCTTCTTCTTTTTTCTTTTTTCTTTTTGTTTGCTAATCCTGGTTTAGTTTCTCGTTTGTTTGTTTTTTAATGAGTCACTATAGAAGACAAAACAAATCTCAACGGGGCAGCTAATGCAGCTTTTGTTTTCCGGTTTTTGATTGTTTGCAGGCCTCTTGGGGATCCATCCTATCTATCTTGGAACAGAAACCCAGCGGGGCTTATGAACTAAGGGACCTGCAGCTGTGGCTACTTTCTTTCTATGGGTAGAGGTTAGCAGCTTCGTCGAGGCTTTACTCGGTGATGTTCTGATAATCTTCATCTGTTTATAAGTTGCTTCTACAGTAAGATGATATCTGCAGGCCTCTTGAGAAAGCGACATTGCATCATTAACACTAGCTTCAATGAGAATCTGATGCATACATTCTATAATGAATCCGCGAATGCATCTAACTATAGCTTCCTTCGACTTCTCTTAAAAACTTATTGCATGCATGGATGGATGCTTATATGGTCAGGTTCAGTCCACCAGAGCCCCACATTGATCGCATAAACCACCATTTCCATGGTGCTTTACGCCGTACTCAAACCCTTGGCTAGCTCCCTCAGCTTGCGTTTCTGCAGCTTCCCTGTGGAGGTCTTGTGGAGGTCCACCACGAACTCCATCCTTCTGGGAACCATGTAATGTGGCATGTTTCTCCCAGCAAAACCCGATGACCTCCTACGTCAAAGCCTCACCCTTCCTTGCCACCACAAAGGCGCAGGGGCTCTCCACCCACAGTGGGCGAGGCATTGCCACCACTGTCGCCTCCTCCACTCTAGGATGCTTGAACAACTCGCTTTCTACTTCCATGCTGCTGATGTTCTCCCCGCTGGAGATTATTACATCCTTGCACCGGTCTTTGACCTCAAAGTATCCGTCTGGGTGAATCACCCCGACATCCCCTGCACTAAACCATCCCCTGGTGAAAGCTGTGTTTGTCGCCTCCTCGTTCTTGAAGTACCCTTTCATGATCCCGTTGTTTCGGAGCACGATCTCTCCCATTGTGGTCCCATTGTGTGGGACGCTCTCGTTGGTGGTCAAGTCCTTGCCATCCTCCTCGGTCATGGAGGGAATAGTAATCCCTTGTCGTGCTTTCAACCTTGCCCGCTCCTCTGCTGGATGGCGGTCCCACTTGGTTCGCCACTCCCAGACCATTGTCGGGCCAGTTGATTCGGTCAGGTCATACTCGTGGGTCATACGTCCAAGAGGAAGTTGAAGATGACTGGAGCGCACACATGTGGGTCACATTGTGGAGTGTAATGCTAGAATATATCTCACGGGCAGTCGTCTTGCGGATGCAGACATTTGTAGCCCCACGCGCCACGGTCCCCC
Source organism: Drosera capensis (assembly GCA_001925005.1). Classification (NCBI taxonomy): domain Eukaryota; kingdom Viridiplantae; phylum Streptophyta; class Magnoliopsida; order Caryophyllales; family Droseraceae; genus Drosera; species Drosera capensis. Next base: position 139,544 of record LIEC01010698.1, read on the forward strand.
AGGTGAAGGTCCAGCCGTTGCAGTGGAATATAGGTGGGGTCCACAGGTAGACTGAATCAGCACCCATGTCGAATGTGAGTTGTATGCCGAGGGTGGTGAGGTAGGCGGTTCGGTGGCTGTAGACGACACCGTTAGGGGGGGAGGTAGTGCCGGAGGTGTAGTTAAGTGTGATCGGGTCCCATTCATCGTGGCTGGAAGAGTGGGTCTCCGTCTGGAATGAGCTTCTCGTACTCGAGGTTATCGTATTCAGTAATGTCTATTCTGGTGGGGGAGTTGAGGTCCTCTATCGGGATTAGGAGTGGACGGTTGGAGTCGGGTGCTAAGTGGCGGAGGGCAAGATGTGCTAAGGGGAGCTATTGGTGGTTGACGAAGAAGATCCTAGGAGTGGTGGAGGATGATCGCGACGGTATGGGCGTCAAGGCGTGTGTTGATGAGAACGGCTCCGGCCATGGGGACTGCAAAGTGCATTTCATAGTGTGCTGGAATGTTTGGGGCCAACACCGACACCTGTTTGCGGACATAACAACATCCAATCAAGACACTAATTAGTAGGCGATCCAGTGCATAATAGGAGTGATCGCGGTCTCGTTATGATGTATAAGAAAAGTGAACCCACCACGTCATTCTTGACGATATTCAATGAGTGGAGCGAAGAAGCGAGACGAACACATCTCTCGTACGTCTGTTGCCATGTTAAGCGCAAGCTGCCATATATGATCGACGTGCGTGAAGCATAGCACATTGCAGCTCTTCTCAAGAACATAGTTGGAGTAACAGCGATATAGTTAGCCTCACGTTTCCTCAACTCATCCATCTTATGTGTCCGATAAAGGAAGCAATGATGTATCTTGGAAGTTTCGGACGATAATAGGAGATGAGCATACATACATACATACATATATATATGTATCACGCCTTTGCCCTGCCCGGGTGCATCTATTAAGCGTCAGTTTTTAACTCATAACTTGAAAAAGGATAAGACGTAAGTAAATCATGCGCAACTATTCACATAAAAAAGAACACGTATATGTGTTATGCTTATCATTTGATGAATAAATGAAAACGCAAGTCTGAGTGGCCATCATCTATTGAAAACGCACGTCTGTTGTGCTCTTTCTTCTCTACGAAATCGCACAACTATTGTATTGGTAACGCACATTTTCCTGCGCGGTCGGTACAAGATGGCCCATTTACAATAATGTATTTCAGAAATTATGAATCAATCAAAACACATAATTAACATTTAAACACACTTCAAATTGACCACACCCTTTGAAATGTTATGTAACATTTAAACACATAGTTAATGCAAGATGATAACATGTAAGCATGTGGCTTTAGATTGCGTTTTAGGAGTGCTGTTGCGGTTTGGTCCTCTTCAACTAGCCAGCCACACGTTAAGTTTGACGTTGTGGAAGGCTCAATTGTGGATAAAAACGATATGCGTAATTCATGAGCGACAGAGACACATGCTTGGGGTCGTCGCCTGTTTTACACCTCATCATTCCGGTGGAGAGTGTGATCCTTCTTTCGTGTTACATACTGGACAAAGCGAACACATTTACTCATATAAAATACGATCCATATCAAATGTCATGAGCTACAAGGAAAATTATGTGATTTTAAAAAGGCGCCGGCGTTTACCAACTGTGGAACCCTAGTCGCTCGCCTCGCATACCAGACAATCAAGCTACACTAACTACCGTTTCAAACATAGGTACCGAAAGAAGTTATTCGCAGGCAACTCCTTCGATTGCTTAGTCCGTTCTGTTGCCAGGCAGTAACGTACAATTGAAGCGGACAGAAATAGATCACTTCTGTAAACTCCTTCAAATGCCAATTGTAAGAGGATCAGCATACATTACGTACGATTGTTATCTGTGTCGACCAGGTACACGTACACCATGGGCTTTTAAAACATATACGAGATGCAGAAGTAAATTCATCAAAAGAAGATGATGAAACGAGGTGAAATATGAAATCATCTTACTTGTAACCTCCACTTAACATGTATGGAGATCAGGTGCATGCTTGATATGAGGAAATTGTCAACACGAAACCAAACAACCACGGGAAATATATTTACGCTTCGAATATCGAATTTGTCAATTCATCGTGCACCTAATGCACATCATCATCCACAAGACACATGGAAATATTTCTTCACAACGCACAGTTACCACAATTTACAAGTTCCCAGACATAAATGAAAGCCACTCCGACGTCCAAGCACTCCATTACTTCCCCTTGATCTTGGCTCACTGCTCCAGCTTGACCATTCTAAACCTGCTCATGGACGAGTTCAAGCCATGAATACTTTCGAATCATCCCAAAGGAAAAGGGCAGTGAAGGCATAATAGCATTTGAACTGATGGAGAGAAACAATGATATTGCATAAGTCCATTGCCTACTGAAAGATACATCATACCCAAACCATGGAAAGTGAAATTTGCAACTTGATGCCTACGAACAACATGTCGAAGCCCTTGCTGCTTCTGTTGGTCGGTCAACTAGAACCATCCCTGCTGGATTTTGTGGAGGTTGAGCTCTGGGCAACCGCTTCGCTGTTGAGAGAAAAAATAAAATTCATTAGTGTTTCACAGTTTAATTTCAACATGATCAATTTCTTACAACCAATTAAGCCAATGCCCAAGCAGATTATGTAGCATAAGAGACTACGAGGTAAGTCAGGAGGTGGTATCTGATGGTGCAAGTTTTGGATTCGATGTCTCATGACAAACTCCTTTTCTTAGAGCAAGTCCAAACAGATGTAACTATTGCTATAATTTGACATCAATTATACAACTGTCGCTCTAATATTTGATTGTATTTTATAACAAAATGGGATCAATTTAAACTCAATTATATATTCATTGATAAATTAATACAACTTAAACATAAATAATTGAAAAAATAAAAAAAATACTGACGTGACAAGCATAACTATTTTTGTATCTGATGTCCAATTTGAAACCAAGTTTATCTCAATTCTATTTTGATATTAATTTTAGCTCATGATTGGAGTCCTATTTTTGATACCAAAATATAACTATAGCATCCCATATAGCTCATGGTTGGATTTGTACTTATGATTTAAATGGATAACTAAAGGGAAAGGGGAAAGGGGATGATTCCATAAAAAAGACTTTTAGAGGATAGCATAAGGAACTGCAGTGATAAACCGAAGTGGAAACGTAAGCGATTCATACCAAAAATTGGAACAAACAGAATGGACAGTATGTACTCTCATCAAGAGGCCACTTTCTGTTCATTCTTCAAAATGAAATTTACAAGGGTGAGCAACAGAGGTAACTGGATTAAAATCTACCACATACCTATCTCATGGAAAATTTCATCCACGTTGACAGCAGTTTTAGCAGAGGTTTCCATAAAGAACAGCCCATTTTCCCCAGCATATGCCCGCGCCTCCTGGAAATTTATTAGGTAAAGCATCACATAAAACAGGCAAGATAAACCGTTAGGAAATGACTGGAAAGAGCAGGAGCAAGGATAAATAAAATAACTTGACACTAATGCAAGAGAATAGAAATTCAGCACTAAGGAGACCAGCAATTAACATATATATCCTAGACTCGAGAGAATCTATTACAAGTTTAGCAGATCGGACTATGTAAAATAGTAAAAAGATACCGGTTCAGGTGAAATGCAGCCAAGCCGATCCATAGAAAGCTAAGCTTACGCAGCAATTCAGGAACTCACGATAATACTATTGCAGTTTATTTTTGTTGTTTAATTGATGTAGAAACTTGCGAGTTCTTCAATAGCAAATTTTGAACACACACACATCGACACTTCAACGTGACAACACTCGCTACAACGAGCCATGCACACCTAGTCTACAGGACATCAGATACATTAGGAGGTTCACTTGAAGAGAAATAACACAAAACAAGATCTATGTATGTATGATATTGTAAAAAGAAAATGAAGACTTGAAATAAAGAAAGAGGATGCATGAAACACAAAACTGGAGTGAATATGTGATCACACTCACATCAGCTGACACAGTTCTTTTCTCTTCTAAATCAGCTTTATTCCCTGCCAGAGCCATGACCATGTTTGGATTCCCTAATGAAGATAAGAGCAAACAGAGGAAAACAATCAGGCGCACATGCTTTGGCATACGATCCGAGAAGAACATAGGAGCCTCATGATACTTACCTTGCTTTTGGAGTTCCTGTACCCACTTCTTTGCTCGAGAAAATGACTCCTGCAAATATTTCATAGACTATGGCTCAATACAAGACTCAAGAAAATGTGCACAAACGATAGGCACAAGTGCGATTTGAGAGCAATCCATTCTACACAAAGCCATTTCTTCCATTAGACGGACAAGCTATGTGAGGATTCTATATCTACTAACAACCATGGGAATCAAGTGTTATCCAAAATGGAGTTCCAGTCCTGTAAACTACGACTGCAAATCTGCAAACTAAACTTCCTCAATTTGCAGATTTGGAATGTAAAAAAAAAAAAAAAAGGTCCCAAGGCAATATCAAACAAGCACCCATTAGGAACAACCTACATTGCACTAGACATAAGATGTTGGCCAAATAACATTGGATAGGGAAGAACAGAAAACAATGTAAACAATCATTTACAAGAAGACAGCTTCCTAAGAAAAAACTGACTGCATACTGTTCTAACCATATCTTCTTCACACCGTGTATCCTTTATTTTGGCTTTGATGGCTTCAATCGTTCCAATACAGTGCCAATAAACTTGAAGCTTTCGTAGTATAGATCAAAGTTCATAAATTTTTATGATAAAAACAAATTGTTGCAAAATTAAAGCAATTCCCTTTCAAGCTAACAATTTCACTATTAAAATCCCCATTTGCATTCACATTAAAACATTGACAATGCTTTACTCATCGTGATCATCCTCATTTTTCTTAATCAACAACATCACATCTCCCAATATAACTACACCACTACAACTCCCCAGTCAAAAGAAACAGCAGCCAAAGCACCAAACCAATAACTGGGTAGCAAAGAACAGAACCACTCACAGCGTTGGAGATGTCATAGACAATAATGGCAGCAGCAGCACCTCTGTAATACATAGGGGCCAAGCTGTGATACCTCTCCTGGCCAGCAGTGTCCCAAATCTCAAACTTCACGGTCGTATCGTTCACCGCCAATGTCTGGGAGAAAAAAGCCGCTCCAATCGTAGATTCCTGCAAACACAACCACACAACCACATCATCATCATCATCATCATCGCATCACACGCCATCAATGAACTTCAGCAACATATAAATCATAAAAAGAAAAAAAAATTCAGAATTCAGACCTGGAATTCGAGAAACTGGCCTTTGACGAATCGCAAGACGAGACTCGATTTCCCAGTCCCCATGTCACCGAGAAGAACCTAATCAAGCATCATCAGTCCATGATCGATCGAATCAAACATAGAAGAACTCGGATGAAGTAGAATTCCAAACAAATTATCTCAAAATCGAGTGATCGGAATCGAAAACCCTAAACTTACGAGTTTGGCGTTGAAATTGTTGTGGCCGACGGTCGCCATGGAGAGATGATAACGGATGAGATTCGGAGATTTTCCGATCGAAGATCACCGACGCCGACGAGGGGAGAGATTGAGATCGATTTTTTGATCGGAGAAGACGAGGAGGGGTTTGGTATGATGGTGAAAGAATATGCGCAAGTGATTACGTAATTTTATATCCACACGTCTTGTTTTATCGTGAAATTTGGATTTTGTCTTCGCTTGATTAATTATGCTTGGTTATTTGCGATGGGTTGGGACTTGAGAGGGTTAACTTGTCCACGAAATCAAGAGGGCTAGATTGTCTTAGACTTATATGTATTGATAGATCATATGATAAACGATAAAAATAATGTTTAAATTTAACCTTAATATATATATTCTTAATAATGAATATCTTAAAGTTATATATTTTAAAAAATATCGTTAAAATCATACCAACGAAATTATGTTTGTCAGACATACCAACTTCATTTCCACTTTTTTTTCGTATCAATTTCATCACTCCTCCACCTATTCCTCCTTCGATTCAACACAAACCACACACGATTCAAAACAAGATCGATCAAATACTCCAAAGCCCTGGTATTTATTATCGGTCAGAATTAGACCATAACGGATTTCTCCTTCGTGTTTCTTTGATTCAATTTCTCAGATCTTCATTGATTTGTGGATCTCGACACCGACATTGTGGGAACTCCAAGCTAGGTTCCGTTGCTGGACCAAGGAACACATGCTTACTTCAGATTGATAGGCAACTTGATGAATCCAGATTGAATAGCAACAATAATATGGATCTGCTGGACCAAGCTATCATTTTGTTTTGATCTTATATTGTCATTTTATTTTATTTTTGGAGTTTGAAACTTGGTGCAAAAGAATAACGCATACGTTAGCCTAAGAGGCTACTATAAGAGGGATGTATCATGTTGCAAAGAATATTCATTACCGGTGTCCATTTTTAATCTTAATGTAACATCATACCATCAACAAAGGATTTTGTTCCGGTAAATAATTGAACCCAAACTAACAGTAACATCTCACCAATTTGAGAAGGAAATTTTTTAATCCAAAGTCTTACATATGTATTTTCCAATTTTTTTTGTCATCGTTTGATACTAACAAGTAAAACATGATAAAAATTTTAGAATATTTTTCTTTCTTCTTCATCCATTTTCAACCAAACACCACAGATTCGCAGACACTCTGAAGACCAAACTTGTTGTCACACCACCAGTCCGCCACTATCCACCAATGACAAACTCCGACCACCACGCACCACCATCAACAGTCCCACCATGGCACACCATCGAACCCCTCTTCTCCATCACCACCCCATCAACACCCACTCCACTCGACGGTGTCGTCTCCACCGACATCACCGTCGACGCGGCCCGCAACCTCTGGTTCCGCCTCTACACTCCCTCAACCACCGCCGCCGTCTCGTCCCCTCTCCCTGTCCTCGTTTTCATCCACGGCGGTGGCTTCGTCTTCTTCTCTCCGGACATCAAACCCTACGACCTCCTCTGCCGCCGCCTCGTCCGCTCCCTCCCCGCCCTCGTCGTCTCCCTCAACTACCGCCTCGCTCCCCTCCACCGCTTCCCTCACCCCATCCATGACTGCTTTGAATTTCTTCAATTCCTCGATAATCGAAGAAACTGGGATTCTATCCAGGGGTTAGAGTTTGCGGATCTGGCGAAGTGCGTCATCGTCGGGGACAGTGCGGGAGCCAATTTGGGGCACCACATAGCGGTGATGGCGGCGGAGAGGGAGAAGAAGTTTGAGGTGTTGAGAGTGTTGGGGTTTGTTGCGATCCAGCCGTGTTTCGGTGGAGTGGAGAGGAGTGAGTCCGAGATACGATTTGGTGGGGAGGATTCGAGTCTGCCGGTGGAGAGGACGGATTGGTCATGGGGGATGTATTTGCCGGAAGGAGAGAATCGAGATCACGGGGCGGCCAATGTGGTCGGGCCGAGGGGGAGGGATGTGAGCGGGTTGAGGTTTCCGAGGACATTGGTGGTGGTTGGCGGGGCGGATCCGTTGATGGATAGGGGGAGGGAGTATTGTGAGTGGCTGGTTAGGTCGGGGAAGGAGGCGGAGCTGGTTGTGTATAAGGATATGCCTCACGTGTTTTATGTGTGTCAGGTTGTGCCCGAGACTGGCTTGCTCATTGATAAGATCAAAGGGTTCGTTCAGGAACTTTGTTGTTCAGATTGACTTGTTGTGTGTTGATGTACATGTTATTGTGGAGGTAACGGTCGATGAATGATGATTAATGGCTGTGTTCCTGTTCCCAATCATGCTAACTGTGGTGTCTTCGAATGTGAGGAGAAGTTTCTGAAGGCTGAGGGGCTTGAATTGATATTCTTTGACATGAAACATAAGAGGTCAGTATTAAGGGTATGTGATTAGAATTTCGGGATACTTGATATGGGATGACAAAGGTGAGCTGATTGTAGATACTAATCTGGTGAAACAACTCCTTTGATGCTCTATGGGCACGGCAATATGCACTTTCTCCTTTAACATTTTGTGGTATGTATGTTACCCACTGATGCAATGTGATGAAGGAGGCTCGCGGCATCTGCTTGTTTTGAGCTCTTTGTACCCCAATGCTCATACTTCAACTGTTGTAAATTTTTCTTGGATATTGCAGTTTATATGTTTGTTCCTTTGTATGTATGGAATTAGAGGGAAAAACTTTATTCATTTAATGAGATGATTATTTCCTCTGGTTTGTATATGTTCTTTCGTTGAGTTTGCGAATGAATGCATTAAGTTGGTGGATACAGTGATAATCTGCTTCTGCATATTATAAATGTGTGAATAAAGATGTATTGAACGGACCTTCCTGTTAATGTGCTTCAGTCCATTTGTGTATGATGCATGCATTTTTTCCATGGTCATTAGTGTCCTGTACTTGGCAATAGGCTCTCCCTTTCTATTGCTCCTGTTGCCGCCTTATCTTACACATCCTGAATTCACAAACATTTTTGTTCGTTTAAGATGGTCGCCTACCATGTTTCTTCTCTTGTCACACTTGGGAACACTGCCGAGAACAATGAGAAGAGTGGATAATATCAGCGATTGCATCATTTCTGGGATTCAGGTCGGAAGGCAAGTCCACCATACATCAGATTATATCTGCTGGATCAATCTTGACCTCCAGAAAATGGTGTTATATTCCTTGATGCACAGAAGGAGGACGCGGTTTCCCTAGATGAGGCCCATGTATAGTCTATTTATAGCCTTATAAGCCGTTTCTAGAATGCATGTTTGCAAAATTTCTTGAGCTTCAAACTCGGATATTGTTTGTTAGGAGGCCTTGGATAGTAAACGGCTGTGGTGCAGTTGTGGGCACCGCAGGGCGCAGGCGCTGGCATTGTCGCGGGGAGACCTCGGATGAAAATATACTGTATCCCTTTCTGGGCATTTTTTGGTGGTTTATCATGGCATGTGTTGTGCCATTTGCTGTGGAAGCTAGGCTTTTGGGTAGTTGCATGATGCCTCCTCAGACTGTCTTTAGATCACATTCATGAATTCATCATCTTCTGGTAATCCCGTTCTATTTCAATTTAGCAGAGGGTAATGCGTGCTCGTATCAGTGCATGTTTCTTATAGGGTGAATGAGATTATCATTCTGCATCTTTCTTGGGTTTCGACTGGCTTATGCTTATATTAGCTGGATTTGTGTATCCTGTCTAGTAACATGAATCGGCTGCTACTGCTGAAGACAAGCTCGCTAGAAGGGGCATCATGGATGCTATCCTGGTAAGTTCTGCTTCTCGTCTATTTGCAATCCAAAACCTTCATTTTCCTTTCATTGATTCAATTAGGCTTGCTGTTTTAGGGATTGTTTGATATCATTGTTAAAAATATGAAAACCAAAACAAGTAATAAAAAAGGAAATCAACAATGAAAATCAAAATCACTTTACAAAATGAAGTGATTATTTATAATAAAAAAAAGTAAAATTAAAAACTGTCCTCTGATGAATCAGAAATAAAAAATAAAAAATCATTTTATTTAATTATTTTTTAAAATTTTTGTTTTATCAATTTGAAAATCAAAAAATAAAATCAGAAATAAATGGTTCGGTTACATTTTAGCAGCATGTGGTTACATTTTAGCAGCATGTGGTCATAACTTTTAGGCATAACTAACCATGTGGTTTACATAACTCATCGAATGTCCCCACGAAGCTGGACTCGGACTTAATTGGAGTTATCATGGCTGCTTAAAAGTCAAGTGTGCATCTTTTGTCCCAGAATTGGAATTGGAACTGCAATACCACGATAACATCGGAAAGGGGACCTTGACGATGGACCAAATGAGGAAGAGCGGGCACTTAGAGGCAATGATCCACATCCTCGTGTTTCTGCCATATCTAGACATTCTCCGATCCGATCTGTGCGGAACTTGTGGGTTTTATGTTGGCTTGCCGTCGGAGTCCAGTTGTGCAACTGGTTCAATCCTTTCCTGTCATACATGGATTTTCTTGGAACGTAGGTGGCATCACATTGTTACTTTTCTGATGTATGCCAGATGAATAACGTGTAAAGAGTATATTTGTTTAACTGCTCAAAACTGGTCTGAATGTAATGTAATGTTATTCCATCGTCATAATAATTATAATATATATGTATTTGTAATATACGTATTTATATTATTTTATATATATGAATATAAATTTTGTTATCATATCAAATCATGTTTGATCGTCTCACAATATGTATTAGTTGAAGTATGTAACACAACCATTGATGTTTCATGATAAATTTATATAAAAAAATATATTTGATCGTTGTTACACGCGTATCAAACTTTGCATCAAATTATGTGCCGGATCAAAATATTACGATCATTTTCGGACGAAGGGAGTATCTCGTAAAGGTGAGAAGCTTGATATCTTCTGAATACATAAAAAAACAATTTTATTATGTAATTTTTTTTTTCCATATCTTCTATATTTAGTAGGATTATGAGAATACGATGTGTATATGTGTTTGCGTTTATTGTCTCATAGCATTATTACTTGGTGCTCTCAATCAGTGTCAATCTTAACGGACAGATTCTTAACCGAGTAGGTGTATTTTGGTATATGTTGTCCACACATAGACTCGTAGTCGCCATTTCAGCGCATCTTATACTTCCCGAGATCATACGCTATACGCTCCGCAATTTTTTTTGGTCTGGTTTCATTTCCCTCCCACTCCTCTCCTCTCCCTCTCCACTTGCATCACAGCTTTCACTCCATCATTGTCGCAGCAGTGCTTCGACGACGTCGATATTCTTCATTTTTTGTTTCCGTCTTGCATCGCATTGCGCACCCATGTGATTCATGCTGCGGATTCCACGCACGTTTCCCGATTTTGATTTTTTGTGTGTGCGATTATTGGCTGCGATCCGAAACCCTAGGAAGTCTCTGTGTCGGAGAAAATCTGTTTCTAGGGTAACCTATATGTGATCGATTGACACTTTTGGTTCGGGATTCAATAAATTCAGATGATAAGAGATATGTTTAAGTCGAGGATCAAATGGGCGGCACTGTTGGGGCTGATGTTCTCTCTTGCGTCCTTGGCGGTTCACTTGTTGCTCGCCAAGGTCTCGACTACGGAGCTTGTCAAGCATGGCCTCGTCAATGTCTTTGTTGACGATATGGGGACGAGTTTGCTAGGCACGAAGGTGAGTTTTTTTGGTAAACGTTGTCGTCTCTGTTTGTCGATTTGTATCGGGTGGATTGGGAACTTGATGATTTTGTGTTGAGGTATGAACATGATGGTGCTTGCTTTTTGAATTGGAACAGGGTGTGGCGCATAGGAAGCTGTGGGATAAAGTGAAATCGCTGGAGTCTTTGCTTCCCTATTCGAATCCTCGAACTCCATTTCCTGGTAATAAGCTTATATATGGATAAGTGTTTACTGCATGCTTATTTATCCTTGCACCTCCTTATTTTTCTTGACCTTTGTATTCGCCTGTCAGAAATCTAAAGCATTTGTTTCTTATACCAATATGCTCTCACGCTTCCCTTATCACAGATCCATCTGAAAGAAGCAATGGCTTTATATATGCTAAGATATCCGGTGGATTCGAGAAGATAAGGACTTCAGTACGTTTGACGTTGTGGTGCTGTTCTTATTATCTTATGGTTTCAGCTTTCATTGACATGTTGATGTTATCTGAATGTTGGCATCCCAATCTGGTGTATTTGATAGATTGCGGATCTTGTTGTTGTGTCAAGACTGTTGAATGCTACCTTGGTCATCCCAGAGCTTCAAGAAAGTGGTCGCTCAAGGGGCATCAGGTTTTCTTATTTCTTACCCAACTACAGTAGAGTTTTTGCTACCCAAAATGAAGAATCACTCTCTCAAACTTTAACCCTTTTTTTTTTGTTCGTGGACATGTTGCAGTCCAAAGTATTCGAGCTTTTCATATATTTATGATGTCGAACAGTTTAGGGCAGCTCTCAAAAGAGATGTAGGCATTGTCAAGAGCCTGCCTACAAAGTACAAGGAAGGCAAAAAGAAGAAACTGTTTCCAACACTAAAGCCTGCAAGTTCTGCTTCTCCAAGCTATTATGCCAAAGAAGTATTGCCCTTGTTGAAGAAGTCTAAGGTTATTGAATTGGTGATATCTGACGGTGGCTGTCTACAGGTAGTACCTTATATCTTCTTATACTCGTCAGAGTAACTTGATTTTAGAACCTTTAGAACCATCTCTTGTGAGTTTTCAAGATTATTCCATCACGATAAGATCCTGCTTGATGGAAAATAATATTTCCAGTAATAGCCTGTCGGGTCTGTTACTGATATGGGCACCCTTCATAGGCTTGCTAATAGTAATGATGGGAGGAATCAGATTCAGTTGGGTTAGGCACCTTATATTAGGTCTGGTTACCTTACTGTTATGAGTTCTGGCTGTGCATTTGCTCTTTTTTCTTGTTCATCCGATTACTCTACCTCTAACTGCGCTGTAATATTGCCTATGATGCGTTCTGTTATTTCTTTGCTCCTCGTGCTTTTCAGAACATCCTTCCACGACGATGGGTCGAGTATCAGAGGCTTAGATGTAGGGTTGCCTTTCAAGCTCTTCGCTTTCGCTCTGAAATTGTTGATCTCGGACATCAAATGGTGCGAAGGTGAGAATAGATATGTGACTAAATAGTGTTCATTTTCCTGATTGCACGCATCGTGTATTAGTTGTGACAACGATTTTTTTTAATGAATTGCAGAAAGCACTTCTGAAACCAATTTTATTTGGTGCACATGTGCATCTAAAATTGAATTTTGTTTTGGCATTTCAGACAGCCCTCTTTATTTTTTAAATTTTTATTACTTTTTTTAAAATAAACTTTCGTACAAACACTCATGTAGAATTGCTTTTGCACGTTTACTAAGAACTGGCCTGATATTCTCTGGTGCACATGCTTCTGTTGACAGGTTACGTGCTTCAGGACAGCCTTATCTTGCTTATCATCCTGGGCTTGTCATGGATACCTTAGCCTATCATGGTTGTGCTGAGCTCTTTCAGGTTGGTATACGAGCTTGTTTCTTCAAACAAGCTATTATTTCTTTTCTTTTTCTCCTTAGATAAAGGGTAAGCATTCCAGAATTTTCATGTTTCCTCTCCTCCAATGATGTGATTCCTCTGACGTCGATTTGTGTTGCCTAGGAACTTCACACTGAACTTATCCAGCATTGGAGGAGGATGAAGATGATAAAGCGAAAGATAGTTGGAGATGAATTGAGTGTTGATTCCCATGCTAGAAAGTTGGATGGTTCATGTCCCCTCATGCCTGAAGAGGTAATGTATGCTTGCATCTCATCGATACAAGTTTTTCATCTCATCCATGCAAGTCTCGCTTTCTTCTTCTTCTTTTTTTATAAAGAAAAAGTGGATATTGATATCAGACAACTTATTTCATATTGGACATGTAGGTTGGGTTGATTCTTCGATCCCTGGGCTATCCTCCTACGACAAGAATATATTTGGCAGGAGCAGAAACATTTGGCGGTCAACGGGTAGTTATTCCTCTGAGAGCCATGTACACCAACTTAGTGGACCGGACTTCTTTGTGCAGCAAGCGAGAATTACTCAACTTGGTCGGCCCAGAAGCGCCCTTCGAGAATGATCCTGTCCAGCCTCCTCCAGCCAAGAGTGTGCATCAGCAAAAAGAAGAATGGGACAAAGCTGGTCCTCGGCCTCGCCCACTTCCACCACCTCCTGGCCGACCTCTGTACCGCTATGAGAAGGAAGGCTGGTATGGGAAGATTCTGGAAAAGGATGTAGAACCAGAACCCTCTCCCAATGACATGAGGGAGCAAGCACATAGATTGTTGTGGGCTGCTCTTGATTATTTAGTTTCAGTAGAAGCTGAAGCATTCATTCCTGGTTTTCATAATGATGGTAGTCTGTGGCCAGATTTTTCAAGCTTGGTTATGGGACACCGATTACATGAGATGGCATCCTGGAGAACGTATCGACCAAACAGGTAACTGTGCCCTTTCCTCAACAACTGTTTGCATGGGTGGTTGTTGTGGCATGAAATTGAAGATTGCTATGATAAATCTGGCATATTCATGATGTGTTCCTTTTACTGTAGTCTACTCCATCAGATGGATGTTATGACCCTATGATGGGCTTGTTTCTTAAAAAGAGGGATGAAAATAGGAGTTTACGTATGTAGTTGGTTGGTGAATTTATTTGGAGATGATAGTGTTACGTGGTACGGATTGGATTGCCATTTTCCGTATTAATGAACTTGATTTAGATATTGACTTGTCCTTGTTGAAAAGCTGCTGGTTTGAGAATTTTTCCCCTCTGTGTAGTCCTGAGGTACTGACTTTTTATTGTTTCAATCAAGGAAATATGTAGCGGGTCTGTTCAGCAAGAGCAGTGAAAATCTTTACCACCCAAAGCACAAATGGACACTCTCATTACAGGAACATCTAAACAAAAGCCTCGGGGAGGATGGGCTTCTAAGAGAATTGAAGAGATCGAAATCTGCTTCTTTTCTGTCATACCCCATTCCAGAATGCTCGTGCCGCAGTGCAGATTCTGCCAATGTATTGAGTTTGGTATATAGAGACATGGAAGATTGCCCGCAGTGGATGGAAAATAGCATAAAACCCGAAATGGAGGAGGACATTGCCAGTGAAAATGAACCCCACATGGATGAAGAACAATTTTATGAACGAGGTGAGCGTGATGAAGTGGAAGGGAACGAAATGATGCCCTTGATTGATCTCGACGTGGAAATGGATTTAGATGACTAGAGTCAATCGAGGACACAAGCATATTATTGGGCCTCCAAAACTGATGCAGGATCGACCAGATGATTTGACATTGGCTTCTGATGATCCTTATCTATCGAAGATGTTATTTTCTAGAACAGCATTCGAAAGTGCACCGGACTCCAGTTCTGGCTCCATCTGAGGATACATCACAATGGGATTATTTCGTTTGCTGGACAGATGTTCTCAGCGGCTTCTTTTGCCACGATATGATTTCTTGATGCGCCCTCAATAGGAACAAAAGACATGGACCTGGCAAACTTCAAAGCAGATCAACAGTTTCCTCCTTTCTTATAGTAACTATTCTTATATACGGTGGAGGTTGATGTACGACGTCAGCATCAGTGCGATACATGGTTCTGTATTTTTCTTTGTCTTACAGGGTAATTCTTTGATGACATTCCAAGAGGAAAGCCACTAACCACGGCTCAGAGCATCTGCTATCCCGCAAGCGGGTGAACATCATATCACATATACATACACGCTTTGTATTCTCCAGTGGATTATAGAACGAAAATGGTAAAGCCGGACTACAGTATCGAGTGATAGAGTTAGATCATAGAATCAAATTAGCATTCACAGAAACAGATCATAATTTTGAGTGTCTTTCTTATTTGACACCACAGAATGCTGAAACCAAAAAAGGCATACCAAATAAAAGAGCCAGCTTGGAACTTTAGTGACTGTTCTGGTTCAAAAGAAAGCCAACATTGAGTATCCAGTTCAAGCAGTCTACTGGGGATTCAACAGTGACTTCTGAGTAGGCAGCCTAATTGCCGACTACTCGAGTAACTACAATGAGTTCCCCACCAGAAACTGGAAGGAAAAATCATGACCCCATGCAAAGGTGAATAATCATTCTCCAATGACCTGCCACTATCAGCGTTATCACGACATTTATGTCGTTTCTCATTGACCGGCCACAGTTAACAGATCATGAGGTAAAGAAGCAGAGCATCTCCAGTCTTGGTCGTCCCATTATGCTTGGGACAATGAAAGACCAGGATTCTAAGAGATCCTATCACCAATTGAAGAGGTCATTATGCATAAAGAAGAAAAGGCAGCCCTTAAGTAACAGGTTTTCTTTCTTTCCGAGAAAAGAGCATAAACAAAACACCAGTGATCAAAAGAAGCGAGTCCAATGGTTACGATACTCAGGGATCATCGGTCACAACTAACCACTTTGTGTAGCAACAAATAGGCTATGCTCCATCTAAAGGATTTAATCTAACCCCTCCCTCTCATTTAGAGTCGGATCTTTTCTTACAACAAGCCATGAACGGACATCGATAGCTGTTCTCATGGGTGCAGTAAAGCAAATTTAAAATCTTAACTTCACATCATAACACAGAGAACAAGGGTCATGCTATTCCACTGAAATACAAGAATAACAAGCCAGCTGCTCCTCCAACTGAAATCATCATGGAAGACAACATCATAATTATGTCTTGATATCATAAGATGTAGTGAACATCAATAATCTAACAAATATAACTTAATGCAAAAACAAAAACAAATAATACAATCCACACTACCAACTGAGACAACTGCTAACCAGGATGCCATAGCAAGTAGAGCACCTTCAAGGCAAACCAAAAGTGAACTTAGCTTATAGTACCATTCCCAGCACTTGTTTGAACATTTCTTCGAGCCGGGCGATCTCTTCTCTTTGAGTAGCACGAATTCCACTCTCCACCATCTTGAGCATAATAATCCATGGGATAATCAATACCATTTTCCAGTGCATCTTTCTTAGCACCATCATCACACGCACAACATTCTCCATTCCCACACATATCACTAGCGCTTTTCTTCTCCCACCAACCAGGTATCAACCCAAGAGCAATCTCGGCCTCAAACGAATTCAACAGAGGTTTCCCATAAGATTCACCCCAATCAACAGACAGCCTAGGACAGGCTATCTGTATCCAGGCATCAATAGAATCCTCAAACAAAGCAATCCGAGCAGGGGACATCTCGGACATCAAAACGACAGTCCACGACAACCCCTTCTCGCCCATCTTCTTCTCCAGCCTATCAAGAATCCTCGGATTCCCTTGTCTCCCCAACGTCCCCAACACAACACCCCAATTCTTCGCCTCCCTGGCCCTCTCGATGGCCTTCCTCCTCGAATCTTTCATCCCAACATGATCATACTCCTCCAAGAACATCTTCCCCAAATAGGGATCATACCTATACGCCCTAACCCCCGGATTGGCGATCATAAACGCCTCCAAATGAAACCTCCCGTCCGCCACAAACACAACCACCACGTCCCCCAAATCGACCCCATCGAAATCCCCCTTTAAAACCCTAGGAGCCGTGCACCCAAGCACCTCACCAGCAGACAAGGGTTTCACTTGGGGAACCAAAACCCTAAACCCTACCCTCTCCAATTCCGCCTTGGCAGCCCTAATCGCGCCCCCGAACTGTATCGTCCCCGCAAGCACAACATTCCTGGTCCCCAATTCACCCCCCAAACACGTCCCGATCATCCTCCCGACATCGATCCTGATCTCAACAAACACATATAGACACGGAATAATCGTGGTATCCACGGTCACGAGACAGCTGTGTCCGTAGTGGATCAAGAGGTCGGCGTCGAGGGCAGAGGCGGAGAAGTCGTCGACGCAGCAGGCGCCGTAGGTGACGTCGCCGAGGACGAAGCAGTGGGAGGCGCCGGCGAAGGAGAGGAAGATGTCGGAGAGGTGGAGGGAGTACATGAGGAGTCCTTCGGGGAATTGGAGGGCGATGCGGGCGGCGCGGGCGGTGAGGATCCGGTGCACGCATTTGTGCACTTCGAAGTTGTAGTTTGATGGGAGAAGAGCGATTGCCGCGTTGAGGGCCGCGTTGTTGAGGATTGAGGATGGGATTTGGTTGCGGATGAAGCGTTTTGGGGGTGGTTTTGCGGTGGTGGTGGCGGTGGTGGAAGGCGATGGCGGTTGGTGGCGGAGGATGAGTTGGGAATCGGTGTTCTCCGCCGCCATGTCGTTTGTCTATGTGGGTTTTGTTCTGTTCATTATGAAGATTGTGAATTTATAATTCAAGTTGTGTTCGAGAATGACATAAACACACCACGACCGAACTCTAGGTAACATTTTTATTTTATTTATTTATTACTAAAAGCTTATTTTTATTGTTAACTGTCTTGTACCAATAATTCATGAGTGTTTTTAGAATAAAATCAATAATTTTAATTATGAAAAGCTCGTCCAACAACAAATCCGTTCCTTAGTTGGGTTGAAGATGAGTCTGGCTTGTAGTGGAATATTGCAACATGTTGGACACAGATGAATCAGTGTTTCCAATGCTTGAACAGTGGTGATTAATTGTAGTGGAAGGCCATCACATCGTTTGTTGATGAGATGAAAAGAAAGAAACATCACTTCTTTGAAGTGCTATGATTGCAGCAGGTTTGTTCAAGCGAATTGCTTGCGAGCTCATCCTGGCATTGTTTGCAGACAGGCATAGGATGATAATTAGAAGCAAACCGGAAGCTGGTTGATTCAAGGGACTCCACTCCAACGCACACTGGATCCACGCATATCATCAATTCATCACATGGACAGTTTCCACCGAGAGTAGCTGAAAGAGAGTGTTTCTACCAATACTCAAGAGCAAAAAGGGTTCGATCTTGTCAGTCAATAAGCAACTTCATCAGGCTCAACTACCAACACCATACAACTTCCATGCTTCATCTTAAGTTGAGAGTTCAAACTCCTGGTTGACCAGGAAAAAAGAGATATGAAACCATCAGGCAAGGGCCATGGGTTTTCTCTCAGGTGGTTCGGCATGAGTTTCCTCTGACGAGAACCAAGGGGTTGGAAATTAACCCAAGAAACCTCCCGCCACTCCACCAGCAGTGGACATCACACATCTAATTCCATTAAATCTGATACCTTGAATCTAGGAGTAGCGATCCGAAAGAAATGTTGGCAGTGAACCCTGCGTGGAGGTTCCAAGACTTGATAAAATGAATCAGGAAGGCTGTCCAGCTTTCAGATTCAGCGGAGCTCATGGACAACAAAAATCCTCCAACCAAGTGAGCCCGTGTGAAGGGCTCAAAGGTTCAAACCTGGAGCCGATCAAGTAAGCAATCTGTCAAGATTCAACAATGGCAGGTAAAGGCCATTATGATGCAAACATTGGCAACTCCGCCAGCAAATTTTCAAAAGTCCATTGAAAGCATGCAAGGAACACGGACAAGATTCAACCCAATTTCGATACTCTATCAGAGATAAAGCTAAGTGAAGCTCGTGCCCCTCTCCAAGTACTCACACTTTGGCACCCACCAGAGCAAGAGACAAAAATAAACCAATATGAGAAGATTTGTTAAGAAACAAGTAACATTCCTGAGCGTTACCATAAGTGTGAACTTTTTGGCAGAGATTATTCCGTGATTTAACATCACAATGAGTGCAGATATGAGCAATCGTGCTTACCATTTCGTCTGTCATATGAGTTGGACTTACATTGCCATCTCAAATAGTTTTTTCCAGAATCTAGCACACCCATAAGATTGAGTTGTTGACTCTGAGTTAGATTCCTCAGTCTATGAACCAAGCTAAGCTGAGACATGTAATAGAGACAAGTTTGACTGATGCAAACAGGTATACTTATACATTATCTATTATCAATTTCATATCATTTTCAATTCCACATCATGTTAAAATGGCATCAACTAGTTGTATAAGCACAGCATGCATCAAAACATAACATAGATTTCATAGCCAACAGCTTGATGCAAGCGCACAGACACTAGTCGATCCCCGATTCACACCCATTCCTTGACCGGATCGTCAGAATTTGCAGCCTCAACGGCCACCGGACTTGCAGGAACCACAACATAACCATTCGCCGGCTTCTTCGGATTAAACACATCATCATCTCTATCAGCAACCCCTCCCAAACCATAATAATCACCCCCACCACGGCGTCCGTTATCAAACAACGACCACACGAAGTACATGATCCCGGCGGCGATCACTCCACAAGCCGCGCCGAACAACAGCGACACCACAATCCCTCCGATATCACGGATGATCGGCGAACCGGGACGGCGGATGATCATGTCTTCATCGAAGCTAGGGTTTGTGAAGAACTCGGATGCGCGGATCCGATCATCGGATTCTAATTCAAGCTGCTCGGGGGATTGGATCGCGATGGGATGATGGAATTCGCGGATCTGGGCGACGAAGGAGAAGCGGCGGTGGAGGGGAAGTGAGGAGGAGATGGAGTGGGTGGAGATGAGGAGGGTGCTGCACGGGTAAAATGGGCGGCCGGGCCGGGCAGCGACGGCGGCGGCGAGGGAAGCGAGGAGGAGGAGAGGGAGGAGAGAGGTGGTGGTGGTTGCGGCCATTGGTGATGGATGGTGATGGAATGGAAAGATCTGGAATACTGGAACGGAATGGATGATTCTGTCGAAGGAGAGAGGGTGAGAGAGGACGTGGCTTTGTCCAATCAAATCAAGGATTTTCATTTTTCTTCCATCTTGTTTTCGGGTGTGAAAAAGATTTCTACTGTAACATAGGTCCGTATCAAGATGGCACATACGTGT
Organism: Drosera capensis; assembly: GCA_001925005.1. Lineage (NCBI taxonomy): Eukaryota > Viridiplantae > Streptophyta > Magnoliopsida > Caryophyllales > Droseraceae > Drosera > Drosera capensis. Next base: position 159,923 of record LIEC01010698.1, read on the forward strand.
ACGGAGACATGGATATAGACGTAGACATAAATATATGCACACATAAATACATTGATCAGGGAAATGTTTCTGGGATAATATCCCGATTGTAACAATCTAGCAAGCAATGCGATGTGATCGACGTAGTCGGCAATACCAACATTGACGATGATAGTGATATGCCTGTACCTGTGTATTGGTGACGGCAGATGGTGGTATCAGTAATGTCACACTGATGGTGAAGGAATTCCGATCCCCTGTCATTTAGATGAAAACTGCACTTGTCTAGCTTATAATCTGGGTCGTTATATTGAAAATTCAAAAATTCAGATTTGTTTGATAGATTATGAATTGTTTTTATTATTTGATTGAATTTTTTTATAGATATAATTTTATTAATTTTTTAAAATTTTATTTCTTTTGGATTGATATTTTTTTAAAATAATTTTATTTTTATTTTTCAAATTTTTAAACAAAAAAAAACCTCTCAGGCTATTGCTGTGCTGTTGCACAAGCAACGGCCGAGGATCCAGCTCCAATGGTGAAAGTGGATGGGTGTAGTAATGCTGGGCTTCTATTTATCCATATAATGTTTTATTTGAATTTTTCGATATCAAGTTTGATTGGTCTCATAATAATTAATTAATATTTATGATTTTTTACAACATTTCAATATTCACTCATGAGAAATAATTCAAACTATCAACATTCTATAATGTATTTTTAACAAAATAAATTATATAATAACTAAACAAATACTTAAAACTTATAAAACCTCTAACGTAACAACTTGAAACAATAGTTATTTAAAAATGGAATAGATTGAAGAAATGACAAAACTTAACAATAAAAATTATAAAATATTTATTGAAAAAAGTTTACTAGTAATCGCTAACTTTTTTTATAAATATTACTAAAATTTTATTATTATATTTAAATAAGACTTTTTATGATAACGGTAGCAATCGTACAGCTGTGGTGGTGGTGTTGATTGTGTTCAATAGCCGGGAATAAAAAGTTCGATGCTGTCACAAGTAACATAACAGAGGAGAGCACAAGAGCCCAAAGTGAGCAGCACGCTCTACAACAAACTCTAGAGCCGAATCTGAGAAATCTCCAGATAGCCGTGGTTGCTTGAGCTAACAGTTCAAACAACACATACAAAAATCACAACAAACAGATCATCTGAAAAACAAATTCATTGAATAGGACCTCTGTTGTAGAATCAACACAAATTGGGAAACCAACCTACCATTCTCGGACACAACCATCAAAAAACAGGAATAACCACTAAATCTTCATTTACCACGAAAAGGGATGCTAGCAGAGCTGCAAGATGAAAATTGATTAATAGATAGAAGTATCGAGGTTCATAAAAATAAAGCTACAACCACAATTTTCGAATACACCAAAATTTGAAACAGTTTATTCAATTCGCCTAATGGTTTGATTGACAAAATTCTTGGATGCACATAGAATACTTGCCTAATAAACAACAGAACCTACCACGCGAAAACAACAAGACAAGTTACCACCAATCTGCGATAACTTTAATAAGGCCAAATAATGTGGCCATGAAAAGGTTAAACAAGAAGACCTTTCACAAACAATAATTAGGATGACCACATCGCATGTTGGCCTTTTCACAATGCAGGGAAGATGAGAGGACCAACATGCTCTGTAATTAGAGGCAGGAATGGCTCCAAGATTTTACCTCCTTGCTTCCACAAGAAAGGGTAGGGCGCCGACTATTATACTCATCTGTAACAGCTAACCATACAAAACTGATACCACCCCAGGATGATAACGATGATGCTGCAGTTTGTTGTAGAGTGATCCCTCGACTGTAACAGGATAGCCAATTAGCTTGAACTCTTCATGTTCTGGAAGTTCGCCTTCAGGGAAGTAAATTTTTTCTTACATTGATTCACAGACTTTCCAGGGACAGCAGCTGCAACACGCTCCCAACGCTGAGCAACTTCCTTTGGGAATGTTTTCAAGGCCTGAATAAGAGCTCTCTCTTGGACTGCAGACCATATATCCTGGTCTGAACCGGAAGAGGTAGGATTTGCAGTGCTTGTACCAACAGGGACCTGATAGCTTGGAGTGCTTGAAGGCAGAGTCACATCAACTGCCTTGGCTTCACTATTATTAACACCGGAAACCCCTTCAACTTCCTCTCTGGTGGAAAGTGGGGAAGCGATGGAGGCTGCTGGTTTCCTTTTCTCAAGGAACGAATCAAACGCCTTGGAAGAATCTGGCTTCTGGAGAAGAACTGTCTTTGTTGCTTTCAGAATCTCTTCGACAGATCGCCCTGTACCAATATACTCGGAGATGACTTCCCATCTCCTCGAAGTCCCTTTCGGATACTTCAGCATTCCTTTCCTAAGGAGTTCAATCTCTTGTTTCTCCCATGGCGTATCTTTCTTTGCATAACCACTTGGCTGGACATTCCCATTGGAATTCGTATAGCCATTTTGCTGAGGTGTCTTCTCCTCAGCTCCCTTGTCAGCTTCTGTGTTGCCTTGATCTCCAAGTGCAGCTCTGAGAACCTTTCCTTGTTCCGCCTTCTCCTTACCATCGATGCTGTCACAAAGATCTTTAAGCTTCTCAAACTCGAGTGACATACAAAGATTTTCTACATCATTCTCTGATATGTTAAATGACACATTTGAGACCAGTGGCGCAGCGAGTGCTCGAAGACGGGTGCGCTCCTTCCGCAAGAATTTCTTTTCCTTCTCCTTTATCTTCTTCTGCTGCAGTGCCAATTCAGCAGCCTTTTTATCTTCCTCTTCTTTGCGAATCCTCTCTTCCTCAGCAACCTTAGCAGCTTCCTCCTCCTTCATCTTCTTCATCAGATATTTAGCCTCCTTTCTTCGTTGCTTTTCAGCCTTCTCTTCCTCTTTTCTCTTGAGAATTCTGGGATCTCTTTTATATGCATTGTCAACAAGAGTGCGCACACGATTATACTCTTCCTTCCTGGCTTTTTCAGTCAACTTTGCATTCTGCCTTTCCATCCATCTCTTATGGTCACGAGAATCAGCTTGCTCCAGATCAAACTCATCTGCATGTGGGAACTCTCTCCAGCTTTTAAAACTATACCAAAAATCATAGAATTTATCAACCTCCTTCATTGGAGTTTTTTCATCTCCCAGGAGTGGGATAGGCTGGGAAACAGACCACCGGCCATTCCTCATGAAAGCAGGGCCAAACACTTTGTAGAAATCCTCAGGAGCACAATCTGTGGGAATTTCATCATCAAACTCGTCAGTTGAGTCATACATTCTTCTGCTCTGAGGATCACTTAACACCTTATGAGCTTCCTGTATCGCCTTGAAATGTGTGTCAAATTCTACTTTCTTTGCTTCTTTTGCTTCTTCGGTTTCTAGCTCAAGAAGAATTGCAGCTTGTTTGTCAGGATGAAACTTCAGACAAGTGTCCTTGTAACTTCTCCGTATCTGCTCCTCAGTCGCAAGATACCTCAAATGTGCCAAACCCAGCAATGCATAATGGTCTTGTTGATTGTCTTCAGTCCCAGATTTCTTCTTACTTTTACTGCTGTGAGATTCATATGATGGCATGTAACTTCGTTCCTGACCACTAGGGGCATCCTGTTCATCACTTTCAGAAGAAGAATCTCCCTTTTCACCCAAACCGGAGAGTCTAAGAGCAGCAGAGTGAAAAGAATAACCAGCAGGCTCAAATGTTTGTGCTTTGACTGGGTAGGAGTTGGAGGATACATAAAAAGGCTTCCCATCATCTAGTTCCGGGGCATAAGAAATGAGCCGAACACACGGATGAGGAATCATGATCTCTGAGTCGCAGCTGATCAACAAGCGCAGGAAACAGGACGCTGATATTGGCTACGTCCACAGGACACTTCTTCAAGTTCCAAATCTAGAATTCACACACAATAAAAGAGTGAGCTTAAAAATAATTGTCAAGGTTTAACAAACAGAACTGCAAACTGCACTACAAGTCTAAAATCAAGCAAGTATCATCTCATGAAAATAATTGTCAAGGTGTAAGTGTAACAAATAGAATTGCACTAAATTACCAAGACGACACTGACACGTTCCATGTCTACAATCAGATAGATTTGTGCATAATGTAGTGAGATAAAAGAAATGGATGTGCACAAATAAACTACAAGTCTACTATCAAGCAAGCATCGTCACATAAAAACATGCAAAAACAACCTTCTATGCACAATTCCTTAAAAGCGACTATTGGACTTAAAAAGCGTAGGGTTCGGGCAATTTGGCATGCTACAAGTTACATCAAATACTATTGCGACAAGATTTCACCAGCAGGAGCAGTTTCAAGACTAGTTCTTGGTCATTGAGCTATCCTTCAGTAATATGTCCCGCGATTCCATGAGCTAACCGGGGAATTAGCCTCAACTCCAAGAATATAACCTGTTTGATATCAAAATCATAACGTATAAAACGATATCCCATCCACCACAAGCACGATTAACACACACATAGAAAACACGTCTCCAAGAGAATATTTGATCCAAAGCAAAGAAAAAAACATAATAAAGGAATAATTCATATTCGAAATCGAAGACACTGAATAATCCGAACAACTCAAATCTAAGCACGCACAAAGCCGCCAATCGAGGAGGTTACACGACAAAAGCAATCCAATTCCAACGAAAACGAGAACGATTTCGACACGAATACGTAAATTCCATGAGCAGGTGAGCTGAAATCGGATTCGATTCGAGCAGCATACCTTATTCGTTGTTCGGGGAATACGATGTTCGATTTGAGTAATCAATGTTCGAATTCGATCGAGCTAGAATCGGAGGAGGGGACGGCGAAACCTGGGAATATGGCGACTAAAAGGGGAAGGAGGAAAGACGTCTAGGGTTTTGGTTGATGCCAGCGGGTAGTTATACTCAACAAACCACCGACTATTGCAAGAGGAGTAGAGGACAGTAGATTCTGTAGTACTCCGCATGTACTGCCGCATCCCGAAGGGTTAGGTCCACTTTTTACAGGTCAACAGGATTTTTATGTTTTTCATAATTTAAGTTATTATTTATTTATATAATATATTTTTTAGATATTTATTATTTTATTTCATAACTGTTATAATAAATCTCATTATCATAAAAAAAATTATTTCTTCATCAAATTTCATACATATTCAACATACATAAATTTGTGTATCGGATCAAACCGTTTTTTATATTTTGAAATTGAGTAATTGTTTGTTTTCGTGTTCAATTTTAGTTGTGTATCTCTGTTTGTGGGTTTGATGAATTTGGGTATGTATGATTATATTATGGGTTTGACGAATATATGTTATGACACATTTAAGTTTAAATGTTTATATAAACCCACATAAATCTAACGATTGAGATTAAAATATGATGGAAAGATGTATCTTGAGATGTGAGCCCAACAATTAATAGAGCTATTATCGTAAAACGAGGTCGATATCCTCATACATATTTATCCTGACTTTTGAATATCAATATTTGATTCATATTAAACACATCTATATTTGAGTATCATGGCACATATCCGTTTTTTCCTTATTTGGATTTGAAGAAAATCATAAATAAATTTTGCATTAATTAATCATGTATATAATGAGAATTCAATCTACATAATTAAATTTTTAAATTTAAATCCAATAATTTAATCACACATATATGATCTTTTATGAAAGGATGAAAGTATTTCGTAAAACATTCTAGATAAACATATGAAATGTTGATAAGTCACACATAAATATGGTCACAACAATTATTTGATCTGGTTATTGTGGAAAATTTGGTGTTGAATTGCTGGTCGATGACTCCCACGATATATTGGTGACATCTTTCGCTTGTAAGTCATACTAAATTTGGCCATAAACAAAATACATTGGCAAAGGAATATGCTTAAATACATGAATGAGAAATCTCATCCTAAAAACCTACATAACATTCACTTGGGGTTGAAAACAAATTATCTGCGGTAGAAAAATACAGCATTTGTGCTGTATTGGTTTTCGTTTGATACAACAGGTTGCCCAAGTTTTCGCCCGCTGCTGAGATCGAATGACCGTCAGTCACATAGCTGCACAAGTGCTGCGAATTCTTCACAGCTGAGAATCCAAACCCGCTTGGGTCTACTTCAACTTCGTCCATATTACTCGGTAACAACATAAAAGTACATCGCTTGGACTGCAGCTTTGACACGCCACAAAATACCCCGACAGTCCAAACATAGAGCCACAATTCCTAGTTTACAACCAGTTTCATCTGGGTGAGATATTACAACACAACATGCATAAATCTCGCCGAATCACAAGGTGACTGCCCCAACCGCATGCGGAGTTCCCAACCAGCATATAATGAAAATGGTCTTTTCTACTCCAGAGAAAGAACAGATTCATTCTGCTTGCTAAATTTTCATCTCCCTGCAAATCAAACCAAGAAAGATCATCATCTATCCGACGAATGAAATCTGTAGCGCTGAAAGAATGGCATTCAAGTAACAGGGCGTCAAAATAAGAGGGTTCACCTCATCAGCTGCTCCAATCCTGAATAGTCATAGGTATTCAATCCTCCCTTGGGATGAGAAAAGCTGGTTTGCTTGAGGGACAACACTCTATTTCCCATCTCATCTACAGAAGTCTCGAGACCACATAAGCCGCAAAAGTATTCCAGATCAGACTCCTGAAACGAATTTAGAATTATGCTTTACTCAATACTAATGATGAAACACTGATAATGCGTCAGAAGTTCCTACCTTCATTTTCAGGATTTCACAAAGGAGTTTAAGAGGGTACGGATGAAGCTTGTAACCACCATGATTTATACATGCTAGAGCCTCTGCTCGAACCTAGAGGGACATGAACATGAGGGCAATGAATAAAACATTCTCATTCAATCGATCAAATTTGAACAAATATAACATCCAAGAAAAATACATTACCTCATTTATACACGTTTCGATCATACAGAACTGCAAATAAGTTGCCTCCTTTGAGATACAATAAAAGAAACGCCAAAAATTTCCCACATGGTAGAGCCTGGAGAGTAATGCAGAACTAAAATTGCCAGCTACACTACTGATTACAAAATAGCATCTGAACCAAACTAGTTAATTGGAAGAGAGAGAAAAACCTTATATAGCTACCTGAGAATTGTTCGAGCGAACAACATTTCCTTCGATCTAATAACTGAAGGAGGCAGGCGAGACAACCAGAACGAAAGGGACTCCCCCTGCAAACAGAGACGGCTAAATCAATACTCAGTAGGATCCAGTACAAGGATATCAGAGTGACTTAAGAACCAAGAGAGATGATAAAAAAAAAAAAAAACCATGATGTGGTTGTGGCCCTGTGAGCCAAGATGAAGAAAGATATACAGCGAACGAAATTCAGCCTCATTCTCGCAATCACAATCCAACTTGCGGTTTATATCATAGAGATTATACAGAGAAGCAAGCGACTTTATAAGCTGCTCCATGTTAAGATGATGCATGGGAGAGGTAGGGGGACCCTTGGTGGCGCATTTCCTGAGCTTGTGATGGGAAATTACATGAAATTTCACCTGCATTAACAAGCATAAAGGGATCATCTCTTAGGACAGACAGTAATCTAAACCGCAACATAGGAATACAGGAATATCGAAATTCTGAGAAGGATGCAGAGAAAAAGGGGGGAAAAAGTTACAGATAATTTACATTATGTATTGTTCAAAAGTTTAAGACAGGACCGGCCAGGCCAATTCCGAAAGTAGAGACGATTTTGCCAATATCTAAGCCCCCGTTATGGGTCAAGCTAAATGTCGTGGTTGCGCTAAGGACTCTGCTGGCGCTTCCGGCGTAGGATAATTTACATTATGTATTGTTCAAAAGTTTAAGACAACAAGTAGGATGAGCTTTAGAAATGAACACAAACAAGAATGAATAGAAGGATTGTGCCAATAATACCATCTTCTCGTACAAGGAGATTGCTTGATCACCGATGATATTCTGCATGCTAAGATCTTGTCTTATGGACCTTGTCCTATCAAAGATGAAATCGTGAACGGTTACAAAAGGATGGTCTGACGAGTCAAACAAATCCAAGAGGTAATTCAAGGTCCTATCCAACACAGGTAAAGGACGGACATCCGATGCTTCGATATCTTTCATTGATATAGTCCTGCAAAACTATACACATAAGGCGTGAGCAAGAAGCTCTACACCAATTTGAAAGTAACATCGAACCCAACATCGAAATACAATGATTGACCACAACTAACTCTCAGTAAACCTATATCATTGTACCTTCTTGACCGCGAGGTCAGAAGATGTTCTTGCAGGGTCTCCATCCAATCTTTCGAAGACAGCTAGATCTCTGAGCCGCTCACGCTGCAATCTTTCCTTCTCTAATCATTTGTCGTAAACAAACAAAAACAAAATAAAAATAATCAGCTATATCAGCTATACAAGGATCTAGAAAGGAATTCAAGTAGCAGTAGATCCATTGCAGCAGAATAAACCAAACGCCACAACGTATCAATAAAGAAGACAAGCTACACACATTTAAAGTTTTGGCATTTGATTTCACATCTTTCCAGCAGCTTTTCAGATTAGTGGCAACTTTCATCATAGGTTACCATACAACCTATAGTTATCATATGCACTAATCTCTTGCTTCTTCACCACCGGGGGGTATTCCTCCAAGTCCATAGACTTCAATATTTCATAACTATGCCAAATGTAGTCATCCGGGTAATCTCAAAAGTGTTCCCGGCAACAATCCCACGAACCAGAAAAACCACCCAAAACCTAATTTATTGAACTTTCACGATATCCTATCAAGCTATCGCCAATCTGTTCATCACCAGATGAATAACTAGAAATTAGAGTACCTGGGCACATGAAAGGGCAAGTGCCGACAATGAAGCGAGGATCAGAACCACAACCCCCTCTTTCTTCATCATCATCATCGTGTTGTCCTTGTAGGCGAAATCGTTGCGAGTTTGCTCTGTTAAGGGGTACATCGGATTCGGCTGCATCGGGTCTTCTTCCTCTCCAGCCCTGTGTCGCCATCGTGGAATCCGGAATTATCCGATTAGGGTTTTTGTGGGACGGTTTATCGCGATTGAGATAACTCCTGCTAGAATTTGAAGCAGAAGATGATGATGATGGATCGTCTGAGCGGTGATCGTCTTTGTTCCGCCGATTCATCCTCGTCTTCGTCGTACTACGTTTTTTTGTGTTTGGAATAACCTTGATTTATGTAAAACGGGTTCTACGTCGATATATCGATTGATGACAAGTAAACTATCGGTTCTACACTCTTTGATCGATGATATATTGATATCTGTGTCAACTCAGGGTCGATGGTAACTATTCCACGACAAGCAATCACAAAAAAAAAATTCACAGTAAATGCGCAAAAACAGTTATACTTGGGTTTGGTTTAAGGTGTAAGGTGCCACATTATGAGTTCTCTTCGATTTGACATTAGTATACGGTGGTTTCGTTCATGATAACTAGCCTTTAAACCAGTTGCTCACGAGCTCAGCAAGGGCATCCAATTGCGACATTATTCCAAGGTCCCCTTTCTAAGCACAATCGACATACCAAATGCTATATCATTCATGGAATAGAAATAGCAACAAACAGATCCCATCAGACAATGTACAGGTACAGCAAACCCGGCTACCTGAAAACCGAGAATGCAACTCATAACACAATCTATCAGTTTCCTCGGTCATTTGCTAGCAGAAAACAACGTAGCACATATCCACATAAGCAGTTCAATGCCCTTTCAACGGTACCGAGATTGAACTATTTGTTAATTAGCTAGGTAGTGAAGGGCAATTCAATTGTCCATACGTGTCAGAATTTGTGTGTTTGTCTTGTAATCTGCATATGAAATCCATTTTAGACTTAGTTCGCTTGCCAGATGGATATTCATTGTCATTCGTTGCATTCAACCTGATGGTCTGATGGCGTGCAGGGAGAGATCGATGGGGAAAGGTTGCCTAAAGCTTCAGATGCCAGAAGGAGTTACTGTTCCTCAGCTTGAAACCTTCATGTTATCCTGAGAAGACCGCGCTCACTCTCTTCGGCAGCTTGAGGGTTTTCAACGACTTCTACACTTAGCTCGCAAGCTTCTGCCATTTAGCATCTCGTGTGCACGTGCATTATGTAAGCAACTTGGGAAATGGGCTGCATGTACTTCACTACCTAAATTGCCTAGCATGTAATATTGTTGAATTTACGGCAGAGGAGACAGCCAACACGGCAATTTTCTTATTGAATTATGTTCCCGTGACTCAAGACTGCTGAATCCACTTCGTGGGTTTGTCGTCCATCTTCATCGCATTCCTTTCTTGTATGCTGATTTGAGTTGGTTTATGCATGATGCTCATGATTGAAACAGACATTGGTAAGCTGGATGTAGTCCGATGCTGTTAACCTTGGTGTGTGTTATGGCGATTAGATGTGAACCGACTCTTTCTCCTTGAGGGCACTTCGATCCCAGTGTGCGTAACAAACTCTATGGTGTCTCTGTTCGCTGAGATTGGTTACAGTTGTCCCCAATCATCGAGTTATTGCGTATTGTTGGCATATTCCTTGCAAGAAGTCATGATTAAGCATCATGCTGTGTACAAATGAACCGATACAAACTCCCCTCTTGAACGACTGAATGAAGCATCGCTGCCAGCCCTATCAGATGAAGATGAAGCTGGTTGCCTGTCTCGGTCGCTTCACCACTTCAGTGCATAAGCTAGCATCACTTGACTCTAAAGCATCACTTCAGTAAAGCCATTCGAGATTGAAAACATTGACATCCAACAACCGAGCATAGATTCAATGGAGAGACAAAGCTATCCATCATTGGAGAATTAAGACTCGAGAAAATACTAATCCTCCGTTGGAAATGGTACATCTTTGATGCTACAAAGCCGAAGAGACAAAAGTCAACAACTAAACAGAACGATACTGCACTTTCAAAAAAAAACAAAAAACAGAACAATACTGCATCACATAGCTGCAAGCAGCCACAACATTCAACACACATAGCTGGTCGCTCATCTAGAAGCATCATCAAAGGGGCCTCCTCCTAGTTGGTCAGCTCCATGATGGCAGAGACGATGTCTCCATCAGCCGCCTTGAGTGCCTTCACGGCCTTGGACCTGGAGACTCCAGCCTGAGTCATGACCAACTCAATGTCTTTTGGTTCCACTCCAGTCTCATCAACTTCTTCCTCATCATCCTGAGCTGCAGCAGATGACTCAGGCTTTGAGATCACATGGCTAAGATCAGGGGCCTTGAACTGCTCCGCTGCCTGGGTTTGAAGTTGCGAGCTCAGGTCCTCAATCTTTGCCTCACCAAATATAACGTATGTATCTGATGTGGGGCTCTTGAAAACATCAGGTCTTGAGATCACAAACAAAATCTGAAACAGATTGTCACCAGAACAAATGGTAAGTTAAACTTGTGTATGAATTGGAAGACACGATGAAGAAACACAGTAGCAGAAACTAACATTCTTGCTCTTCTTCACGGTGATTCTGGTAACACCAGTGATGGGCTTCATGCCAAGTTTCAGCATGGCCTTGCGACTTTTCTTTTCACTTCTGCTTTGTTTTGACCGACCACTACTATCACCATCTTGTCCTGCAAAGCATCAGAAAGATGAGCCCGCAGAGACTCCCATAGCAACTGAGTACAACCGTAAAGAATATAGATTCATCATGCAACCCAAGACATAACAGGTATTGAAACTGATCTATAGAATTTGGTGTTGTAAATGATTTTGGATTAATTGCCTCGAAACCTCAAAGACCAAAAGAGCATAAAGGCAATATATTAAAGCAACAATCACCAAGCACAACGGATCAATTCAAAGTCATTTAAAGTATATGCAAGTCAGGCAGCAATTTACATCCTTAAGAGTGATACTGCTAAATACAGTTGAAAGCAAGAAAGGAACTTCGGCGACATATTTCATTCAGAAACCTCCCAAAAGAACACTTGTTGGTGATCAACGCACAAAATTTTAATTGACTTCACACCTAAAGAAGGATACAGTTAATATCCCAAAATGTCTTAAACCATGAATTTCACATTTGGATATGGTATCAAGAAACTTGTCAGCCAAAACCTCTTGATATCACATCAATTGAAATACTAATAAACATAGAACGAGCCCCAAGTGAACTCGTCAAAACTTGCAATTTGTTATCCCAACACTTCCAATAGACTAGTAATACCTTCAGCGTCATCATCATCTTTATCATCATCTTCATCGTCGTCTTCATCATCGTCGTCCTCGTCTTCTATAAGTGGTTCATCTAGCTGTAAATTTGAGAGACAGTCAACACATGGCAAATGTTGTCTGCTAATAGCACACATTTGTGAAGAAGCACAAAATGACAATTTTCTGTCATACAATAATTAACTAGGGAATAAACATGAAGATCATATTCCGATCAAAACAAAGAAAGACATGTCCAGCTCACCTTTTTAGCAGGAAATTTAGCAGATGCTTCTGAGCGAGCAAAATGCCAAACTGTAGGCATCCTTATAAAGCCTACACCAACTCACCCTCTAACATAAAAAAATTGATCTTTTGACAATCAAGCTTATACTACGTAAGTGATATGTGACCAAGAACTTACGTGCCTAGCTTCAACCTTCTATGTTTGACAATTGCCATAGTGCTCTCACAAATGAGACAATGGTACCCAAAATCCGGGAAAATATATAAAATAAAAAAAAATAAAGAAAATGATGACCCTTGAGAGTCCATAAGGCACTCCCATAAGAGTAGACGCAAACCCAATTGGGATCAATGGCGAGTGGATACGTCCACGTAAAAAAGAACCAAAAACCTAAACTTGTACCACAAAATGGGCCAGTGAGTACTTTCACGAAATAATTAATGAAGACTAGAGCTCGAGGAAATGAAACCAGACTGCCCATCACATAACCATCCTGCTAATGACGAATTAACGCCAACAAGACCATCACCTCTCTATGTGACATCACAGCATTTCCCAATTCGTAAACTAAATTAACTGATCAGGACACCAATGGAATCTGATATGCGATTGCTAAACCACCAACAGACCCATCCACTGAAAAGTGAAAACCCATGTAATGAAATCAACTCAATTGGCCCGATTCGGTTCTTGGCATCGATCTCTCACCAAAACGAAACACGCCGATTAGATTCGAGTCAATAAATAGTACAATTTCGAATTAATAGCAAGAGATGCAGGTGAAAAGAAAAATTGGACGATGAAGTTAGTTGATTGATACAATTGGCAGAAGAAGCAGATCCAGTGAGAGAAAAACAGAGGGGATTGAGCGAGAGAGAGAGAGAGAGATTACGTCGATTTTCTGCTGCTCGAGGTGAGCGGCGAGGAGCTCTTCCTGTGTCTGCGCAGTCATGGCTACTCTTCGTTCGTGCGAGCGGCGTGGCGACAGAGTCAATTAGGAAACGAAACCCTAGAATCTTAAATAGAAGTCGACAGAGCTCAACTATTGCTTTCGTGGGCTGGTATCGATAAAATTGGCTAGGAAAATTTGTGCCAACAAAAACATTAAAAACAATATTTCATTTGATAGATTGTTTTGATTTGATTATTGATTTTTTATTTTTTTATTGTTGATTTTAATTTTTATAATTTTAAATAATAATATCACACAATTCTTTAAAATTGGATTTTTTATTCATAAATCTATTTATAAACTTCAATTATGTTTTATTCGTGATCTAGGAACATATGTTTGTTTATTATGTTTCATCTCAATCTTAATCTAAAGAATGGGACATTTGATGACGTACATGACTAATTAACCGTCATAATATATATAATATTTATTTATTTGAATCGTTCAAATATATATATAACATATCATATTTGATAATCTTTTCATATAAAAAAAACATCAGAACAATCATCATCTGTCATAATATATCCATCAACTTTTTTTTCACATTAATACAATAAATCATACTATCATGAAAAAATATTTTTTCTTAATTAAATTTCACACAAATTTACATATAAATAAATTCGTATGTCGGGTTAAACCGTTATCTTTATTTTGAAACTAAAAGAGTGTTATTTACTCAATAGCTCATGTGTTATTCCATTTATAATTAACTGATTTTAAGTTGAAATCCTTGTGATAATAGAACAGAATATTCAAGATCTTTATTAAAATGATTATTTTATTTGGCACAGTGATTTTGATTTATTATTCATTTTACATTCCATTTATGGTGAACTGTTTTCAATGAGACAGGGGGGTTGATCTTATAAACAAACAAAATGTTGGAACCATGACAATAAGTACTGTTCTCCATAGTCGAGGGCGAAAACGTTGAAGCACATTCTTGGTTCCATAGTCACGGGCATGGTTGATCCACAGTATCCTCAAAACTTCTGTGCAGATTACAAGTTCAATGAGAATAGCCGTTACACGAATTCAAATCCACAGAAAACGTTGAACAACTCCAGGCTGTGCAACAGAGAAGCCAAAACAACGACATATCTGTTCAGACAAGATTCCACAATCCACGTGTAACGGCTACACTTCACCATTATTCCCCGCTCACCCAAAATCCCCCAAAATTTGAATTCATCTCCCTCTTCTCACAGATCCAGACAATTCAATTGCTAATAATAAAAGCTCCATCCTCGTTGATTGAGCCGCTTTCTCTCTTCAATTCAATCTTGTACCTCGACTGTCGTCTCTCTCTCACTTCATTTTGCACCCACTTGTTTAGCTTACAAAACCCTAATCACGAAATCCCAAAACCCTAATCTTTTTGGTCTCGGGTTGGACCCAGTTGAAATGGGTTGCTGTTCGAGCAAGAAAGATCCCAACTTGGGTTCTTTCTCAGATCCAATTCGGCCAAATGACAACAAAAGGTGCGGTTTTAGTGTTGCGCAGATGGAGAACAAAGCGAAAACAGCTCCAATTGGGGATTTGAAAGCTGAGAACAAGAAGCAGGACGAGGAGAAACCGGTGAAGAAGAAGGAGGTGTTTGTTATTCAGCATAGAAAGAGCAATGGCAGGTGGTCCGAGTCGAAATGCCCGTCCGAATCAGATGGGTCGGTTCCTGTTGGCCCGATTTCGCCTGATCCGGGTTCTGATAATGGGAATAATAAGGTTGGGATTGGGTTGAGTGGTTGTGCTGTGGTGAGAACATCTAGTTGTACCAAGGAGGAGGTGGATGCGATACTGGTTCAGTGCGGTAGGCTTAGCCGGAGCTCATACGGGAAGGGAGGTGTGCTGTGTGAGAATAGGAGCGGTAGGAGGTACGCTGGCTCGAAGAGGAGCCATGATTTCGACAGTGAGAATGTCGGGGGTTCGGAGGATGTTAAGAGGAAAGGTGGCGATTTAGGTGATGAGGATGGTGCTTGTGAGAATGCTGATGATGAAAGGCGCATAAGGCGTAGTGAGTCTAGGGGTTCTCACAGGAGGCGGACTCCTAGCCGGAGTAGAGAGAGGGACTCGTCGAACCAGAGGTCCGGGAGTAGAGAGAGGGGGATGAGTTGTGGGAGAAGAGTGAGTCGATCTCCGGGTCGGAGATCGGAGAGTCCTATGGTGTCAAATGGGGGAAGTG
This sequence comes from Drosera capensis, assembly GCA_001925005.1. NCBI lineage: Eukaryota > Viridiplantae > Streptophyta > Magnoliopsida > Caryophyllales > Droseraceae > Drosera > Drosera capensis. The sequence continues at coordinate 175,499 of LIEC01010698.1, forward strand.
CAAGTGGTAACAACAATGGTAGGCCTGGTAAGATGGTTTCTGTTCCCGCAACTGTATCTTACTTGTCAAATGACAACGGTGGCAGTGCTGGTGCTGGGGAGGATACCACAGAGAATGGGAATGTGAAGAGGATATTGGTGAGGAGAAATGTTGGCGATGGAGGTGCAGCAGGGTCTAAGGGTACAGCTTCTCCCAGATCTCAGTCACCGGCAAGAGGACGTGGTATAATTGTGGTTGAGAATGAAAGCAAAGGTCAGCAACCGCAGCAGGTGCAATCACTTAGTCGCAACCCTTCGAGGAAGAAAGAGCATTCTCCTTACAGGAGAACTCCATTGAACGATATCGACATGAATTCCCTCCCATTTCAGCCTCTTGCTAGCAAGTCTGTGGTCACCAACAACTCATCCAAGGCACAACATAAGAATAAAGACATCGCTGAGGATGAGGCTGCTGTCGGGCAGTTTCCCAATCCAGCTTCTCAGGTATATTCCCATTTGCCCTTCATGTATTTGTCACTGTACTTATCATTGAGTTATTCAAATTCCAGTGCAAGTTACTGAGACAGAATACCCTCGGGTTTCATGACTATGTTTGGTGTCATGGTTCTGGAATTATTCCAGTCAGTATGTTGGCAGATGAAGGAATATGTATATCTTCCATGTGAAATCTAATATCTTTCCAGCCCTATCAAATATAGAGAGCCTCTCTTTGGATTTCAATTATACCAGTGCCTGATTGGGGCTCTGTTCTCAACCTATTGATTTATTTGGGCATTTACTTTTTCGGTGGGAAATATGCACATTGACTCTAAATATAAGTTGAGATAGTCCATTAATTTGACACCATTGTAAAACAAACCCTCCATAATTAAAGAGACCTCTAATTGATGAGGTTTTGAGTCCAAGTTTTTGAGTTTTTAATAGGTGACCAATGTGGTTGCTCTTGACATGAGTAACATTGTCATGGGCGGGAGTTTCCAAACGTGAACATCGGGTGCTTAACTGAAAATGAACTTTGGGCAGAACTGCGCCACCAAACATGATGAAGTCGTTCACCTAAAAAAATAGCCACCGTTTACTTTGTACTGATCTGATCTTCTATCCTTTCATGACAGAATAAGTGTGTCGATACAAGCCATATCAAAATAGCTCCTCAGGGGACACACAGAAGAATCGACAGCAGAGGCGGAGAATGCAATGAGATCACGAACATCAATTATTGGCTAGTTAACGACAATCAACCACGGATCAATCAACAATATACACTTGACAAAGTAGCTTCTCAAGGGACACACAGAAGAACCGGCAGTAGAGGAGGAGAAGGGAATGAGACCAGTAACGTCAATTACTGCCTAGTTACTGACCCTCAACCACGGATCAATCAACAACCGATGCATGAAAAATTAGCGCAACACTGCTCAGGCTATGATGCATTAGTAACTCCTGTGATCCTTTCTGGCGCTGACACCTTAAGGCCACCTCAAACACTAACAAGAAGCAGGTCTTCTAGACGATCGCGAGACCTAGACGTGAATGTTGAAGAATTGCTGAACGTGAATGCTGCTCCGAATTACAACTCCCTGCTTCTCCAAGACATTCAAAAGTTCCATCAGAAAAGCTATGACAGCTCCGACGCCGATCCCAACACCAAGATGTACACTCCCTTGACACACCCACCATGTCTGACCAAAGCCTACTCCATTCTTGAAGCAGTAGCCGACCTGAATTCCTCAACCAGCTCAAATTTCTCTGGTACTTATACAGATGATAAGCAGAAAGGCCCTGTGGCTGATTTTTCAACTGAAAAAGACAGCATCTTCTGTTTTTCGGCCAACCCAGCTGGCAAGAGAAGACAATTAGAGGGCAAGGAACCTCTTGTTGAATCAGAGGTGTATATCGGTGATGATCTGATGGCCCCCAGCATTCACAGGTATGTGACAGTAAGGAAAAAGGGCATAGACGACGAGGAACAAGAGTCATCGGGGAGCAATAGCTTCACGGGAAGCCAACTCAACAAGCTGGCTTCTGCCTCTTGGGAACCCAACTCGGCAGATTCAACAGATTGCTGGACATCATTATCAAGGTCCAACATGAGGCGAGATGAGGCCGGTGGTCAGTTGGCGTTTGAGAGACTTGCAGTGTCTGAGCCTCCTCGCAGAAACAATGAGGAACCACAAGGGAAAATGATCAGCCAATTAGGTCTTGAGAGAGTTGCAGTATCTGACCCTCCTTGCTGGACTAACGAGGAACCAAAAAGGAAAATGATCAAGAACAGAAGAGACTCATCATCTGATCAGCGGAGTGGAGCTATGCGTTCCAGGCCAGGTAATGTAAAAGGCAGTCCTCATGGTCTTGGTTCTTCCTTTACACCCCTCGGTGCTTCCACTTGATAAATCTGATGTAATATTACCACTGCTTCCATTTCAGCAGTGGCGTTGAACTGTTGCGCTCTTGCAACGTTCTGTTATGCCTGAACTTGTAATTGCTTCATTTAAGTTTAAGGAGATTTCAATTTAGCTGTGAATTATACCTTCTTGAATTTTCTTTCTCTGGATATTATGGTTAATAAGGACAAGCTTCATCCAAGAGCTTATGCCGAGACCGATCAATGTGTTTCAGTAGGAATATGCATGGAAACACCAGTAATAGATTTGAGCTTGTTTTGCCCCGATGATGAATTTTAAACATACAACCAGGCTTACTTGGCTGTATAATCCATAATATCTATGATGAAGTCATCCCTCCGCAGCATAATATTTACAAGAATGTTCTGAATTTCTCTTCAATCTAAGAAAAACATATGTACGTATAAAACACATATGGTAAGAGGCCATCCAGCACTTTACATGGAATCCAACCATATTCACCATGATGAAGCTCCTAGCACAGCGAGTGCTTCCGAATCTGTGTCTTAAACTGGCATAACTAATCCCAGCAATGAACTGGCCAAATAATGCGTGACTGGCCATCCTGATGCACACAGCTGAATGATATGTTTCCGACGGTCCCTCGACTTCTTCTGACTGATATACGATGCCCATCTGATGTAACAGCCTTATTCTGAGCTGCTTCGGTAATTTACCAGGTATATTGCCACCAAAGTAACAAAGGCCCCAAACAGTTGCACATTCGAGAATGTTTCACCCAAATATAGGTACCTGTGAAAAGGCAACTATGTTGATATGTTTCGAACGGAAGGAGGCCACTTGGTTGGAACATTAATCATAAGGAAAATAGTATTACCCGAAGACTGAAGCGAACATTGGGGTAAAAAATGTGAGTGAGCTGAGCTTTGTTAGACTTCCTGAAACAAACAAGCCACAGATGAATACGTTTCCTTGGCCATTTTTGAAACAATAGGCGGTCTCAAGAGGAAACGTTCATTTACAGAACCAGCTAAGAAATAATAGCTCATTTACCCCAATATAACACCACGAGAGGCACTTTTAGCTTCAGGTCAAGTATGAGGCATTGGCAAAAGAGAACAAGGAGTACCTCTTGTAGCATTATAGAAGAAGACACCATAGCTAATGGCACTACCGAAAATTGATGTATAGAAGAGTGCAGCAAAGTCACTTGGATTAAGATCATTAAGGTTTCCAGCGAAGGCAGGATCATGGCCAAGGACTGAAATTGCCAGAAGAGGAATTCCACCAATAATCATGTGCTGCAGCAGACATAATGTGTCACTCTCAGGATCGCCATTATACCGCATAAACCACTAGATCGTAACAGATCTTTTCAAATCAAAATGAGGCTCAGACCCTACCCATCCAGTAGCCATAACAGAATCTGAATACTTCGAGACCCATCGCACCATGACTGTACCTATTGCCATGCTTTGAGCAGCAAGAAGCATCCACCATTCACCACTACCCCAGAGTGAAAAACTGTTTCCATCAACTGGTATCGCAGGAACCTGCAAAATGACTTTATCAATTAAAAGATAAAATTTGCTTTAAGTAGCAGTGCAGCATCAGGAAAAGAAGTTGCTCCATCTAACTCATGAAATTAAGGATCCCTTTTTCCTTCATATCCCTAATAATGCATCATAAAGAAATTCAGGTGCTATTGTGAACAACATAAATGATACTCCCTCCATCCCGAATTAATAAAAACGTTTTGACACGGCATGAGAATTCATGCGAGTGTTGAATTTGGGTGAAATTTGATGAATATTTCTTTTGATGATAGTGGGGTTTATTGTAGCAGTTATGAGATGAGTTAATAGGTGTATTGTAACAGATGAGATTAATTATTTGGTATTTTTTATATTAAAAGGTTACCAAAAATGAAAACCTTTCATATATACCCTAAACCCTGATAAAAAAGGAAAATGTTTCAATTAATTTGGGATGGAGGGAGTGAATCACAAGTAACTATGCATATATCATTGAATTCTACCAGCCCCGATGATTCAATGCAAACAGCAGTTTGAGATTTTCAGTTTAATTTAAAATCTACTGAAGGAAGACCAATGTCAGAGACAAAAATGCTTCCCCAGAATCACCACATCCAGCAGTTAATGACAGAATTACCTCAAGCAGCAGGAGCCCAACAACACCAAGGACCAGCCCTGCTGCTCCGACGTACCCAATTGATTCCCCGAATAATAGAGCTGCAAGTATAGCCACGGTAAGAGGCTGAGAATCAATTATCACCTGCACTGATTTGTTCGGATCGGGATTAGCTACATCTTCATCATTCTCATGGGCAACACTATGGCACAAGAACCATTACACGAGACAATGAATTAGAAGGGCAAAGAGATAAAATTGGAAAAACGTTATGCATCAGTAGATAGTGGGAAGCCAAGGATGGAGAATAATACATTTTTAAAAACAATAATCTATCAGTAGATTTCCCATAAACCATCATGTCTTGAGGTTCATATTTCTACGGAAAATTACCGTACACCACTTAGAAATTGCTGAGAACACTAGCTATTCTAAAAAATCTAGAAAAAACTACATGCAAATTCAGACTGACCACATCAGTTTTTGCGAAGCTACTCCTAAACCGTTGACATTCAAAGAGAATGCAATACACCGTGTAGACATAGTTGAGAAGGAGAAAGGTTGCAGGAGTAACATACACTGCCGAGACCAGCAGATGTTCTCTCTAAGCCTTCTGCGAGAAATCCCTGTCAATGCCAACATGTACTAACAAATAAGCTCACTTCAATATTTAAGAAAATATGCGAGAGCACATAACTGCAAATGCAAGTAGGGCTAAATTAGACATCATCATCATCATGGGAATTGGAATACTGAACTACTAGTATAACTCAACCAAAAAAAATGCCAACCAATATGAATCACACCAGCTAACACATATACTCCTATAAAGAAATAGAATAATGGATCAGTTCAGTAGAAGATTGGAGAAACATTAAGCAGTGAACAGTTATACAAATACAATCAACTAAGCCTCCTGCTGATACCTGAAAACAAGATCCATCCACCAAAGCAAATAGAGCAATAGAGAGCCAAGCCAGCAATCCCTCCGGCATCCTCCTCCCCTTGGCCGCCGCGAAGCCGACCAACAACGCACCCGCCGGAATCAACCTCACCGCGGCGACAGCAAAGGGCCCCACCTTGGGAATGACCCCTTTCATGGCCACCATCGCCGTGCCCCAGAAGAAGAAGGGGGATATCAGCACAGCCCATTCCCTTAATCCCTCCACCGCATCAATTGAAACTCCCGTTGCCGTTTCATCTCCTGCGATAGGGCTCCATTCTCTTTGGGCTGTATCCTCTACCAAGTTTTTGGTGGAATTCGGGGCGGGGGGTTTGTCGACGAAAACGCATTCGACGTCGGTTCCTGTGCCTATGCAGTCAAGGGAGGATGAATCGGGGTGGTCGCTGCTGCTTGAGCAGAGAGCTCTGAATCGGCGGTACGAGAGTGGTTTGAGATGGGAAGTGTGGTTGATGGCGGGAGCGTTTGTGGGAATTCTTAAGGTGGGTTGGAAAGGGATGATGAAGGGTGGGGAGGAGAGAGATGAGTAGGAGAAAAATGGAGCCATTGATGCGCTACTCTGCTAAACTGGTGAGATGCATTAACATTTGGTGTTGAGGAAGAGATGAGATATCATGAAACAGATAGGCACTGTGCAAGTCTGCGGAGATATTTTTCCGCCACCGCCCCAAATCACAGCTACCTTCGAAAGAGTAATAGATAATCTGATACTAACACAAATGACGGATGTAATTCGTCGTCCCAAAACAATCCCCCAAAGTTTTCTCTGTCATGAAAATCAAAGTTTAACTAATATTAAACTCTGAAGGCGTTGATTAATTCAAAATGACATGAATAAATTAATGATTTTTTAAATAAAATAAAATATCCAATTGTAAATCCAAAATATGACATTCATCTCTAAGTATTGGTGAGAGGGTACACGAAACCCGTACATAATGGAATAGTTTGTAGGCACTCCTCCGTGAGACATAACATGATATAAGATGAACGTACAAATTTCTCGAAATAGCCAAGAACATATTTTTTTCGACTTATATTTATTAAAACATGTAAACATTTTGTATTATTTTATACGTATGAATATATGTTTCGTTTTTATATCAAGTTAAGTCCGATCATCCCGTAACATATATTAGGTTAATTTACATAAGTATCGATGTTTTTACGATAAATTTAGAAAAATTTACGTTTGATCATCGTTACATGTTTGTCAAATTTTATATCGATACGTGTGCAAAATCAAAAATGTTACAATAATGTTGAGACAGTGGAAGTAGTAGGAGTGAATCAACGGTTATTTCATACTCCCTCTGTCCAATATTATAAATCATAATTTTTCTATTTTGATTGTCTCAAAATATAATCAATATATCATGTATAATAATTTTTTCACATAAAAAATAGAAAAAAATCACCATATAATATATACATCACACTCTTCCTCTCCTAAATACAATTTTCATTCCACAGTCAATAAAAGAAACACTATTTTTTGATTAAATTTTAAAAAAATTCAATATATAAAAAAAATTTATTTTTCGATCAAATTTTTAATTAATATATTATAAAACAAAGAAAGTAGTATTGATTCTGTAAAATTTTTATTTTCATGTTAAGGACGGTCGATATGAGTGAGGTACGTGGGTCTAAGCGCACTAGTAGGTAGGGTAGGGGATGTGAAAGTGAACTCGAGCAGGCTTAGATTTTTTAAGACCGTACGAACACTTAGACATGTTTGTCTTGTGATTAAGTTTAGTCATTTTCTTCCTTGTGATTCTAGTACAAGACGTGGGAACGCTACCAAAAGTGAGAGACGATTGGAGAATGTTTATATGCTCAATTATTTATTTCATATCAATTGATGGATTGATGGATGTTTGAGAAATGATTTATCAAATGAGTTAACATCTCCTTATACACACGTTAATGGAAGTATCTAGATCATTTGTCTAAACTCTTCTGCTCCTAAAAATTCTCTAGAACTCTAGAATACTTTACATATTTATAAATTTAAAAAATATTGAAATTTTTTCGAATTTAAACTTAATTTTAAATCATCTTGAATTAAACTTCGTTTTCCCACCTGATTATAAATTTAGTTAGTTGTCATGGGCTCAGAGACCCAACCGCGGCAGGGGTACCCCCTCGGCCCAACCCTAATCACAAATTCCATCATCGACCCTTCAAAAAGGACGAACGAAGAAAGAACAAATGTTTTGACTGCTTCGTTTCTCCTTCAAAAAAAGGTTCACCTCGTTGTTGATTGAGAGCACTTAGCAGCAGCAGCGTTGGAGAACAAACAGTAACTGCTCTCGACCCTTGCTTCACCAGGTGTGCGGCTCGAGTCGTGGGATCGTTTTAGCATACTCTATCTGCGTTTCTCGAATCGACTACCCAATTAACAGGGCGGCGTCGAGCGAAGGTGCATGTTTGCCCTAATTTAATGTGATTTTGGTGTCAAATTGTAGCGAATCCGGTGATTGGTTGTGAATTTTGTGTATTAGATCATAGGTTCTGTCCATTCAATTCGATTTTGGGGTCGAGTGGGCGGTTTGGTGGTTATTTTAGGGTTTAAGGGTTCTTTAATCACGGTATGCATGGATATTGTGTCGGTTTTTTTATTAAGATACCAGCTAATAAACTCACTTCTCAGTCAAAGTTATGTACTATATAGGATATGATTTCTTGGAGTATGCTACTCCTAGGAATTTTGACCGCGAAGTAAAATACGGCTCTGCTTCATTTTCCTTGGCATGCTGATGTTGCACTTCATCCTACCTACGTCTGATTTTGACACAAGGTAAGTAGAGTTCAGGTCATAGATACATACGTCTGAATTCTGATGCTTTGGGCTTGAGATGTTGTTATCCATCTGCTTCAGTCCTCGTGATGCAGCTTGAGTAGTGAGATCTTAATCATTATCCTTCTTGTGCTATGACCATCTTACATTTTTAGACTTAGCTTTGTGCAGTTAAGCTCTTTTGGAAGGTCATTGTAGCCTCGGTTGTGCTACGTCCAGAAGAATGTCAGGTGGTCCTGGACTCGAGCCTCTTGTTGATCGTAAGTGCTTTACGTCACCCCTGCATCACTGGCGTCGTTTATGTTCGGGACTCATATGTTTACCGTTGCACTTAGTAGTTTTGGTAACCGAATAAATTCTAATGCTTTCACCGATAATTAAAAGATGAATTGAGGTCGTACGTGATAATTTGAATTTGCTAGCCTTATTCATGCTATTGAGTTCTTGGTTTTGCAGAAATGATTTCGGTTATAACAAATGATGGGCGCCATATAGTTGTAAGTTACTTGATTCAGGCTCCAGCCAAAGTCTTGTATTTAGATCCATATTGTAATGGCTGTTCTCTGCTTCAGGGCATGCTGAGAGGCTTTGACCAGGCTACAAACTTGATTCTGGATGAATCTCACGAGCGAGTTTACTCTACCCAGGTTGGTCAGGTTCTCCAGAAAACCATGTGTTATTTTTACCCAGTTGAACGATATCACCCTGATATCTGCTATTTTACCTACTTGATTTACTTCTTTCTCATCGTTCTTTTCTTTTCTTCCTGCATCTTCAGCAAGGCGTTGAAGATATTGTATTGGGTCTGTACATCATCAGGGGTGATAACATGTATGCTTGTGTTTCTGAACTGCCTTTACTCTAACAAGTTCTTTCTTTTCGTATGGGGTTCATATATCTAGTGTAATAATACATGATATTGTTGCTCTTGCAGAAGCATTATTGGAGAACTAGATGCAGAGCTTGATGAGAGCATCAACCGCAAAGTTCTTAGGGGTCATCCTTTGAAGCCCGTCATCCATTGATTAGCTGAAGCAGGGTTGATTAAATTGTTAATGCAAGTCTAGTATGAAAAAAACTGTTTTACTTGATTTAAAATGCAATTGTGGAGCACTGGACGGGTCTGCTGAGGCGTGAGAGCGTTGTTGTTGTTTACCTAAATTTTGACGCGAGACTGGATATCATCTTTCTAATTGTCTTCGAAGCAGAATGATATACTTTGTAAACATGGATGGTTCCCCTCATGTTTGTGTTATGTTTCCCGTTCATGTGATTATCCTCTTGGGACTGAGCTATGTTCCTTGATGCATTTCTTGCCACTACATGCTCTACATCTGTCGAGGATCCTAGGCCGATGTTTGTGTAACGTTTTCTATGCTAGTTTGGACGATGATGATCTCCTTATGCAGTTGAGTATGCCTGTTTTTGAGTTATGGTGGGAGCTGCACGGATGATGGACTTGGTGCAGTTCTAAGTTTCATCCATAACTCGTACGAAGCAAAACAGAATTAAGCTGCTGCTTTTGTGCTTACAACACTCATATTTTGTTGTTCATATCTTCTCAAGTCTGTTTTAGTGTTGTGTTTGTAATGTTTAAGTCTGGGTAAAACTTGACAGAGCATAGCGGTATCATTATAGTAGGGGTAGAAGAGCTTATCAAACTTCCTAAAACTGGGAAAGATATTGTTGTTCTACTAATAAAGAATTCAAAGTGTAAATCATCTTAATCCAACCTCTCAAGTATATGGTATTGTACGTTTTTATGATGGAGTTGGATAGAGATTTCATTTCAAAACATCAATCCCATGTTGATGAGAATTTAAAAGATCGAAACAATGATTTTTTCTTAATCTTCATTTCGACGTCATCAAAATACTCATAATTTATTTTATTTTGTAAAGAAAATCAAATATTGAATAGATTTAATTTGAACAATGATGCAAAAAATATTATTGATAAAGATTCATAACTTTTATATTTTAACAATTTAAAAAAAAATAGAAAAAAAATTCCAAAGACTTTAACATTGGTGGCGCTTTAAAAAAATGAAGTAATTAAAAAATCACCAACGTAAAACGCTACAAATTGTATTGTTTTATATGTTAACAGTAAAGCATGAAATAACTCGTAGGACTATAGATATAACTATCTAAAAAATTTCGTAAAATTTAGTTTCATGATAATTAACATAAATAGTTGATTTGTTTCAAGAATTTATCAAACTTCCATATAGTTGATTTGTTCAATAAAGAATTAAAAACATGAATAATCTTGATCCATCCTCTCAGTTTTATACCATCAAGTGCTAATAATGACGAATTGGACAGAGATTTTGTTTCAAAGGATCAATCCAATAAGTTTTTCAAAAGACCAAAATATAGTCATAATTTATATGAACAGGGTTTATAGTTTTATGTTGATTAATTTGATTTTCAACATGGTATCTTGAATTCTTCCTCAATCAAATGCAGAGCAGAGCTGAAATCGAAAATTGATTAATGTGCTCAAATCGCCGTCGCTTCTTCTCCCAAATTCGAACCCTAACCTTGCCATCTCCCCATTTCAATGGCGACCCAGTTGCTAAAATTCATCCCAAAACACCCCAACGGCTACCCATTTCATATCCTCTCAAAACCCAAAACGACCTCATCGCAATACGTCGCTTCAAGGGCACGAGACGCCACATTCGAGAAATTCATGGACCATTACAAGAGTCTCATAAAGGTAATCGCAATTCAAGACCTCATCCTCACAAACCCTAACAAAAACCCACCTTCGATTTCCCTCGATTTCCTCTTCAGGTTGTCCCAGAAGCTGCATCTCAACAAGGGTGCTCGATCGTTTCTGAGAAAGTATCCTCATGTATTTGATTTTGTTGATGATGGATCGAAGTCTGGAGCTTTGATTATGTTGACGAAAAGGGCAGTCGAGATCTCGGAGATTGAGGCTGCGGTTATAAGGGAATCGTTGCCTGTTGTGGTGGAACGGTTGGTTCGTGTTTTGTCGATGTCTGTGTCGAAATCTGTGCCATTGAGGGCGATTTTTAAGGTTTGGAGGGAGCTTGGGCTACCTGATGATTTCGAGGACTCGGTGATCGGGAGATATCCGATGTTGTTTCAGCTTTGTGATGGCAATGAGCCTAATACTCATACCTTGAAGCTCGTGGCGAGTTATCGTCGTGATCATTTCACAGCTGCAGTTGAGAATTGGCGGGTTATGGAGTGTTGTAAGGAGGATTCAAAACTTGATAAGTCGAATATACGATATAGCTTTAAGCAGGGGTTTCCTCCGGCTATGAGGCTGAGGAAGAATTTCAAGGCCAGGGTTAAGGAATGGCAGAGGCTGCCATATGTTGGTCCCTATGAAGAGATAGGGGAGAAGAAGAAGTCGAAGATTGGGATAATGGGATTCGAGAAGAGAGCCGTTGCGATCGTGCATGAGTTTATGAATTTAACTGTGGAGAAAATAATCGAGGTTGAAAAGATCACTCACTTCAGGAAGTGGTTTGGAATTGATTTCAATATGAGGGATTTGTTCTTAGATCATCCTGGGATCTTTTATTTGTCCGTCAAAGGAAAGAGACACACTGTTTTCCTTCGAGAAGCATATGAGAGGGGGCGTTTAATTGATCCAAATCCCATTTATGAGGCTCGGAGAAAGCTTCTTGATCTGGTCATCCTTGGTCGCCATGGATTGTTGGCTGAACCTATTGAATTACACGAGCATTGTGTTGATCTTGAACAGGATCATATCGAACAAGGAACTGAAATCTCATAATGACAACGGAAAAGATTCTACTGTCAAGGGCATAGAAGAGAATCTTGGTTGGAGAGAGAGCACTTCCGCAATCAATGAGTAGCTTCTGAATTGAATATTCTCCCAGTTTTCGCTTGCTGCAACTTTGAGGCGTGTTACCAACTTACCATATTTCTCTTTGCCAAATGGCGTTGTAGTTACTAGTTAGGTTATACTTTTTCCATGTTATTATCTCACTGATTTTCGCAGTGGTGAGTCGGTGAGTATGGTAAGTTTCTCACTCCCAACTAGTATAATTTTGGTCCCTTTTTCTTCCTCCTGACAATAGGCATAGGCTTCTAATTTCTGAATTCCTGACTCCTGTCTGCCAGTGTTACCAAAGCTATGGATGGTGGGAGCTCATTTTTGTTGAGTGCTCTGTGCCATCTGGATAACTTGGAGGCTTGGAGCCTAGGAGCCTAGGAGCCTAGGAGCCTAGGACCCTGCCTCAGCAGTCTGGATCCGTTGTTCTGGTTGGGGTTTTCACCTTAGGACTGGCTTCCAGATCTAGATGCCTGCTTTCGTTCTGTTTCCACCTGCATCGAGTTTCCAAGATTCAAGTTCTCTTGCTGTCTCGCAAATGTATGGATACAGTATATATATATATATATACTATTCATTGCTTTCGTAACTAGTCTGTGTTCGGTACTTGAATCAGATATATTCCTATGTTCCGTTGTTCTAGAGCGATGGAGCGCATTATCATCTATCCCGCTACTTTGGAAGTCATTTGCAGTCTGTCACCTTTGGAACCTTGATTTCCAGTTATATGGGATAACATCTCAGCATGCCAACTTTAGAGAAAGACGTTTATTTTTCTACATGGGTAGAACCAGAAGGCAAGCATTCTATTCTATCATATGGCCCACCATCAGAAATTTTGCTTCCACGCAAGCAAAATGAATTCAGCTTCAGAGCTCCCAATTGTCTGGCTGAGAATATATTGCAAGTTTGGCACATATGGTTCCTACAAACTTGTCAACTTCAAAGCTTCCTTCTCCAACACTCCACTACTTCCAGAAGTTTCAAAGCTTCTCCTTGAACTAGAAGCCTACCTTTCTCTCTACTTAATCCGCATGTGCGTGAATCTAAAGAGTCCCCTAGTCGATGAGACCTTCCATCTCGTGGAGGCACTAGGGTATCACCCCTGTCTTGCCTCGAGAATAAGACCAGAATCAAAAGAGATTGTGATGCCGAACGATCTTCCATCCCCAGAACGGTTCTAGGATTTTACCTCCGATCGGGCAGGAGAATGTTGGACTTAAAATTCAAATCCAAACTTCACTGCTCTTTTCAATCATTGCAACGGCATGAGGGTGGCTTCGTCCCTAATGGTCCACAATCTCCGATCGGCATACCGACATTAAGGAATCATCCCCCTTAGGTGCTCGATCGTCAATACCACATCAAGGTCTCACCACCAACACCCACTGAAAGGGTGAAGAAGCAGATCACATCTGATTCGGATTCCATCTGATCATTGCTCACTTAATCTGGGAGAATTTTGGATTCCAAAAAAAAAAAAAAAAAAAAAAAAATACAGAATGAAAAGAAAGAAAAGAAAAGAAATTTTGGGTCGAATAGAATACACTGAAATATAAAAAATGATGCTTCTTGGGTTTCGCCCCGATCTCCATGAGAATCAAAAGATCATATTTGAGCCGCCTCAATCCCATCATGCTAATAAATTGTCCAGTGTAAAAAGTCTAAACCTCCTTTGCTAGTGTTTCAAAGTATTTGAGAAGATGGAAAAAGAATCATACATACAAAATAATAGAGCACTTCAAACAGCCGTCCTTTGATATTGGAAGGTGCTGAGGCTATATATTGGACCGACAACCCAAGCCACCTCACTTTTCAACAAATTAGAGAACAACATTCACTTCGAGGGGTTCATCCTACCCACACTTCGGTTCAACCTAACTCCTTCAAGAAAAAGAAAAATCATGGGATCAAAATCCGTTGAGTACCGATCTATTTTATGATGATAAATCCGTCAACGAAAGTTGATTTAAAAAGTCCTTCGGATTTATCGACTATTCGATTGATCTCAAAAAAATCATTCGAGATCTTCTTTTTAGAAATAAACATTCACTCACAAGGATATATTCATCACATATAGGGCACATCTTATCAATATCGAGGCACATCTTTCAGATATTTTGACATATCTTTCCCATAGCTATGTCATCTCACTCCAAGGTCAACACATATTATTCATATCACCGGAGATATCAATTGGATTGCCCGAAAAACCTTCGCATATACGATGTTCAGGCACAGAAAACCTTGGAGCAAATGTCATGAATTCTGATTCTAGGGAGAAATCCAGGGCTAGTCCAGCAAAAATCATCACCATTGCTTTACTCTTACTTCGGGACAGGATGTAAAACTCTGCAGTAGATTTAAACATGATGAACAACGCACACTATTTATAGGAGAGTTCGCCTACACACAACAGTATGAAACATAATTTTTTGGTGGAAAGAGAAACACAAAGGCCAAAGCAAAGAAAGTAGTTGATGAATCCTAACATTTCGCAATCAGACCCCATTGTAAACAATCCAGCGTCTGAAAAGCTCAATTAACAATACTGGAAGAGATATAGGGAGAATAATCAGACCACATTTTGGGTGATATTGTGCACGAAACAGCATAAAACATTACTCTTGTTCTCCGCCCGACATCGTGGAGATCTCTTGCAATGAGATCCTGAACGATTGCTGAGTATAGTCCTCTACAGAGCAAAATAACATTATCATATATCAAGTTCAAGTCATATCAAACAAGTCAAGATGGAGGAAATGAAACTTGCCAGGGGCGGGAAAACTTTTCAGCAGCATGATGGGGAACAGAGAACCCTCCATGTGTGCTCGTGTCACTGGCTGTCAGTGGTTTGCAGAAACAATTGTTCGGTTGTTTGCTAGGAATCCCGAATTCCACTGGTAGATACATATTTTTCTGCTCTTGCTGCATGTATATTACATGTGAAGGACAAAAATATTTAAAAAGAACCCACCAAAGCAGGTTCAGGATCGAAAACACCAAGAACAATGTGGGAATACCATGGTCAGAGGCTGCAAAGTCATTTGTGCATAGACCTTGTCCGTCTCCACGTCCGACTGAAATTCCAAAAAAAAATGAAAACCTTAATAATCTATCATCAGAATAGAAGGAAGGCAGAGAAGTATTTGGCCAAGTAGCAAAGAGCTAACATGCATTGATAGTGGTCAAATCTGATTAACACAGGTGCACAGCTAGTATAAAACTAGTTGAAAACCTCACCCTACTCATAGCCGGCGCGTTCTTTCCCAATAAGCCCTCCCCACCCAGGTTTGCCGCCCATGCATTAACCAAGTCATCATCGAGCCCATCAGATTCCGGGGGTGCTGCTTTAGAATAAGGTCGGAGATACCCGTAACAACTATCAGATCACTTGAACCAGTAGACGAGCTGATATTATGTCGGATATGGTAGATCTCAATAAGTTTTGAACAGCCATCAGATGCCAAGAGACAAAAATGTAAGAGTTGAGACATGGAAAAGAAAATGACAAGCACGATTACTGAAGATAGTAATCGACCACATCAATATATGTTCAAAGTAGCAACAGAAATAGAAAAACAAGCGTGAAAAGACAGACCAAACAGAAACACAATAAGATTAAAGAGAATTTTCAAAAGGGAAAAAAACCCCTTAAAGTTCTACACATGATTTGAACAGCATGTTCATTCTTATCGTAGTGCTCATTATCACAATATTATATTTATTTTCCTTCAACATTGAGTTAGTCATTTGAGCCATAACTATTTTTAAAATTTAGAGAGAGAAAGAGCAGGGGGGCATCAACATCTATTCAAAGGGTGGCGGCTTCTTCTAAATGCCCCTCCTCGCTGTCATCGCTGGGACACTCCGAGTGATTGCTTGAGGACTTCCACTTATATTGAGGAGTCTTTACTCTTTACAGAATCTTGTGAATGAAATTAACTTGACGTTATCATAAGTAAACTGAAAATAGGGTCGATTTCCTAAGAAGTACGTGCATCAGAAAGCCCAACTAAAATATGCCATTGCTATGCAGCAAAAATGAAATCATGTAATGATAGTGCAGAGTATTACCTCATAGGTCCCAGAGGTAAATATTTAGCTCTTGGAACGTAACAGAACAGAGGAACAAGATCCAGCAACCTCTCATGTGTTTCATAGAGCTTGCTTAAGTTCATCATCAGTCCACTCCTCATTTGCGTTGTCATGGTTCCTTATGTCCCTGCTGTGCGGATAATGTACTTCAGAATTCTGCAGTTCTAAAATTTGACCAAAAAATAGAAATATTATCTTACTTGAGAAGCTCATCCTGTGCTTAGTACATTTCATCCAGAATCTGTATCATTGGGCTCAGCAACGACCCAAGTCCGGTACCACTAGCCCCTTGATCCTTACTATTGCTGGCATGCAAATCAGAAAACTGAGACTGCAGTCCACCCTGTGCAACTGTGCTAAAGAAAATAAGAACTCATATATCTGTAGTGTGTATGGCTTGCTTTATCTGATTGCCAATGTTGTCAGAGCTTGGGCAGCAATTATGCGGACCTATAACACTATTTGTGAATCCAGGTGAGACATGCCCAAGTTAATTAATGACCAAGCAATTGATATCAAACAGAAAGCCAAGCACAATAAAAATTTGTCAAAACCGGGAAGAGATGTAACGAGAAAGAAACCAGATTTTGGATGAGGTTTTCGCTATAATATTCGAGTCCCCAATGGATGATGCCTTCCTTCACGTGGAGGCGCTAGGGTATCACCCTGTCTCGCTTCAAGAAGCGCTAGGGTATCACCCTTATCTCGCCTCGAGAAGAAGATCAGATCCAAACATCACTGCTCTCATCAATCATTGCAACGGTGTGAGGGTGGTTTCGTCCCTGATGGTCCACGATCTCCGATCGACATAACGACATTAAGAAGTCATCCTCGGTTCGGTGCTCGATCGTCGATACCACATCAAGGTCTCACCACCAACACCCACCTCAAGGAGGAAGAAGCAGATCAGATCTGATTCGGATTCCTTCTGATCATACCTCACTCAAATCTGGGAGAATATTAGGATCTAGAGAAAAAAAATAGAAACTTTTAGTCGAATAGAAAAACGCAGCAATGAAAACAATGGGACTAAGAAAAAAAAAGAGAAGAATTTTTGGGTCGAATATAAAACAAAGAGATTTAGGAAAATGATCTTTGATCCCGAGAATGATCTTTGTTCCCACGACATTTCTAGGGTTTCACCCCGATCTCCATGAGAAACAAAAGATCCCGACTAGGGTTTACCCCTCAATCGATTCCAGTATGAGATTAGGGTTTCACCACAATCGGATCTGTCACCGCTATCTTCCATCACGACAACAGCCCGAAGGTGAGAAGAAGACGCAGATGTGATTCGATTCGGAGCACTGTTCGTGGAATCAGCGTGGCGGCGACGGGGGCGTTAGGGTTTCAACCCTGGTCGCCTTCTCCGAATCTCTCCGCGTCCGTGTCGGCGATGAAATTAGATCTGAGGATATATATAGAGGGGAAAGAGACAGATGGTAACGGCTAAATGGATTGTGTTATGAAAACACACTCAACTTAATGTGGAGTATTTTGAAATGATTTGAATCGGTCAAAATATTTTATTCTAATTACACAAAATATAAATTAATTCTCCTAATAAACTTTATATAATTAGATATTAGAAATTTATTTATTTTTAACATCAATGATACATCCAATTAAATTAAATTTTGAAACTCGTCAAACATAGCCAAATCTTCTTCTTATATTTTAGTCGTTTTAGTTCATATTATTTGCAAATATTTTTATTTTTGATTTTCTCATATTATATATAGAATTGACAAATTTTATTATTACAAAAAATATATTTTTAACAAAACTCTACAAAAATTCATCAATCATCGTGTTGATTTCTTTTTACTGATTGAATAAGCCATCACGTGTTGGCTAACTTCATAATCTCATGTTCTCTCTGTTTTTTATACTCCATATTCCTAGTTCAGCAATTAGAAAATGCTGGATGAGTTTGATAAAATCGGCTTGCTTGGTAAAAGAAGCAGATTACTACTACAAGTTGTGCTGTTAAGCATCATTCACTTGATTCCATTCAAATCATTGGAACAGTATGAAGATTGCTTGAGTTGATCCACAATAACTTGCATAGAACTTTAGTTAACCAAATGAAGTCAATAATTATTCGTTCAACTTCCTCATCTAGGAACTAGATCAAAAGTTTTGAGGATGAAAAAGCAAAATATGAAAACTTTCTCCCATGGTGTTTTGATCAAAGTTGTTAGGAAAAGATCTTTTGATCATTCCAACATTAAACGAAGGCCCAAAATCCAGGAAATCCGTCAGGCTGTCTCTCAGATCATAGAAATTCACATCCACCTTTGCCGAAGCACGGCGTAACTGTATCAACTCCTTCGATATCATTGAAGCTTGATCTCAACAGACGGCATGTCTTATAGACATTGATTCAAGTGCAGTGCAGCAAGCCAATAGAATTTTTTTTTTTGAATGGAAGCCAGTAGAAACTTGATTAGCTGAAGTTGCATCCTTTGTCCCAATGTATCGTATATCTTCACAGTTCGAAGATGTTCATGCCTGCAGTCTTCGTCAGCATCCGGCAAACGATCATGCCCAATCATGATGTCAGCATTGGAATACTAGTTCAGAAAGTGGATACCAGTTAATGGAATGCTCTCATTAAGGACGATATATGAGCTACATCATAAAAAATGGGATCTGGAATGAAATTTTGGGGACGAGAAAAATCTCCTTTAAATCAATTGTCTCCATGTAGGAGAGCTACGGACGAGGCATAGTGCAAAAGCTGTTGCATTTCTATAATTGTCGTCGGACCAATATACATCAAATTTGGCAGTTTTCAGTCGTTGAAGCACCAATGGTAGCTTCCTCGAGATTTTGTGTTCATGCTTCAAATTCTACATTAAAGAAAGACAACGGAGGAAAATGAAGAATCTCTTGTAACTGACCAAAAAGGTAAACAAACAATGCACTCCAGACTACAAGTTTTCACACGCAGGTGTTGGTACGCCAGCCAGTAGCGTTTCAATGCCAATCTTGATGATAAAATGTCATGCTAATCTATGCTTCCCTGCACACAACCACAAGAGAGGAGCTATGTGAGTGAGTACCTAGCAAACGAGTTGATTTTGGCAAAATCATCAAATTTCTGTAGCCAAAACGTGACGGGATGGACAAAAGCATCATTCTTTAATTGCAAAGTGCGTAAGCATCTTCGAGATAAAGATTACACATAGTACATCTACAAGCACCCACATTACAAACAGTGACCATATAAACCATCACGTCACAAACAGTGACAACATGAACCATGCCGTCACAAACCACAATGACCATTTAGGTTCCCTTATAGCATACAGAATAGAGAGATCAATGAATTTGGTCAATCCAGTTCTGCAGATTCATCTTCAGATGTCAAGTCCGACCCTTCTTCCTCCTCATCTATATGGTCGTGGGCAACGGCAGTCCTATGAGTGGCCAACTTGGATAATGCAGCTAACTTGCTTGCTCTTTGTGATCTCCCACTTGACAGGCCAACAACAGCTGCTGGCATGATGATTTGTGGAGGTGATCTTTCTTCATCTGATGAAGTCTCTTCATGCCTCCGTCTCCTCGGGCGAGCAGAGCGGGTTGAACGTGGGGCTGGTGTTGGTGGAACTTCCATGGAGTTATCAGGACCAGGGTTTTTAAGGCCCAACCGCCCTGAGTCACAAAAAGAACAACTAAATTATTCACACTTCAGTCAAACGGCTTCTATCTGCAATGAACACAGTAGCTAGCTACACCCGTCGCAAAGTTATTTTTCTTCACAATTACTATGGGATTGGTTCACATCATATCTTATACTAATACGTATCAATTTATTTATTAATTGATAAAAGTAAACATATCAATTTCATTCCTCAAGTATCTTATAAAAATTTTCACTTTGAGAACTTGACAAAATCACATCATAAGCGTTTAGAAACCACAGTAAAAGTGACCTGCACTACCCTTCCTCTGTGTCTATCAAGGATATGACTAAAAAGCAGGCCAAAGATTTGTTCATCGAGACACATGCTGAGCATAGTGCTTCAGGCTGGATGGGCTTTAGGCACTGCTGGTGAAGTGGTAGCAAGGGAAAAAAACAAGCAATAGCACTAGACCGATACACAACCCAGTAAATGAGGTAGGGACTTACTAAAAATAATGTCAGCTTGGTCGGGCAATATTTCCTGGTCTGGTTGACCGTCCATTTTTCTGAGATATTCAGCCATGTTCTTGAACTCCTTTACAAGCTCCCTCTCGAAGGATAGGGTGTTGGCCAAACGATTGAGGAGGTACCTCATCAGCTTGATTGCTCCTTGCTCAGATGGTCGAAAACGGAGCTGTACAAGAGATTTGCACAATGCTGACACGTAAGATTTCTCAGCTTGGGTTTTCTTGACTGGGAAACTTGCCATCTGGATGGAGAACAGATGATAGTATTATGTTGACTAACCATACAATGAAATTTAATCATATCATACTGCCATACTGCTCACAGAACACATTTGTAATGTGCACAGAAAATAATAAATCACGCCTCATTCTTGATTCAAGTTCATATGAATGGATGCTCACAGATCACTAAATGGCAATATAGAGAAGAAGTTTAACGAATTCAAACCAACTTCAGAGACTACCATCGATATACAAGCAAAAATTACTGATTGTCATTGCAAGCTAGGGTTACCTCAGCAGCTATGCGTATTGCCAGGCCTTCCTCTCCGTTCTCAAAGTCATCTATATTCTCTACGGAACCATCTTCAGTTTCCGGCAAGTTGGTAACGCTGTTTCCAGTCACCTTTGCATACAAAGGGGCCTGCATCATCTGCATCATGAAAAGTGAAGCTTGGACGGCACGCTTACGCATATTAGACACTGTGACTGAAGATTCCTTGGGATTCCCGTTGATTCCTGGCCACATACTACCCACCACAGGAATAAAGGCCTGAGATAAATGCTTCTGCACAAAGAAAAGATATAGAGGGGAAAGTTCGCCTCATTATCAGATAACTCTACAGCATGCTTTTAAGGAATAAGCATCACGAGTTGTTGTCGCAGGTGCATGAATAAAAGGAGAGTTCCAGGTATGGAAACACTATGAATTACCTTGTGACTTGTTGAAAGAGAAGGATAATGCTCAAAGAACACCGACAGACACTGTTTCAACCTGGTGAGAATAGATTTTAATGCATCTGATGGGGGGGGGGGGGGAAACAGAAAGAGGAGGTACTAGATTACCTGTTAAGTTCTTTGGTCTCTTCAATGAAGTATAAAGCAATCAACTTGACCAAGACTGATGTGTGCAAAGAGCAGTTGATGCTAGGATATTTGTCACTCAGCAAAAGAATTTTAGCAAACCCCTCTCCCAGCACAGCCTGTACCAATTCGTCCTCTTCAAAGTTTTCGAGTTGGTTCCAGTTTTCATTAGCAAGTGCAGCATGCAAGAGATCAAGCACCCCAGAATCTAAATCACCACTTGTGCTACTGAAATCTATAGAAGCAACGCTTGCCACAACATTTTCGTCTAGCAATGGTGAATTCAACCCATAAGATTTGTCAACTTCTTGGGGTCCGTGCCACATGACAAGATCCATCAATGCCTTGCCTGCAAGAAAACTAATGGGACATGGGCCCTTTACAAAAGAAACTCTCAGCTGCTTCAGGATTTCCTCACTTGGCCTTCGTTCCAATAATCCATATAGACCAAGACATTGGACAGCAACCCTCTGAACATCCAAATTGAGATGCTTTGCCTGTAATGCATTTCTCTAGTCAATCAGTGACTTAGTGGAGAAGGAGCGTAAAAGAAGTTGCTAATATTTAAAGTCAAAATGCGAACAAAAGAAACAGATATAGATAAAGCACATGGTCCGGATGCATACCCCAGGAAGCAATAAAGAATGCAGTAATTCAGCTGGTTCGATGGCCTTCCCTTGCAGCTGATGAAAAGATTTCACATTTTCCAATAGGAGGCCCGTCACAGCAAGACAGTGCATCCACTGAATGCAATCCGCAGTTCTCTCCCGACAAGATTGTGCAAGTTCTCCTATAACTCCAAGTAAAACTTCTTCAAATTCACCACCAGATGCATGAACTTTCTTTGCCAATTCAGAAACTGCAAATGCCCAGTCCTTGTCCCCACCAAGGTTGATGCCATCTCCGATGACAATCATATTCCCATCATGATCTAGTTCATATTCAAGAGGTCTCATCAGTAGGTCTTGCACAAATGCACCGGCGACCCTCCTGTTTGTAGCATCAGAGAAGTCGAGCATTGCGCCAAGCAATAGAAGTTGTCTTGATGTGAACCGATAATTTGGTCCTGATAAATCTTATTCCAATTAGGAGATGCAAATCCACGTAACGTAAATATCTTTGGCCACAAAAAGTTGGTTTTGTCAGGGACACAAATGTCACCCACCTGCAGCAAGTAATCCTTTGGCCAATTCAACATATTGAGATACAGTGGCAGGCAAAAACTTCTCAAGGAGGTCATTGTTGTCAGAAGCTTCTGCAGCATATATGGCAGCTTCAGTGCCCGTTGTTGAAGCAGCATCTGAGCCTTTTGCCTGCAGATTAGTAATATTGCCACTATTTCATCATCGGAATTCGCAAAAGAATATGCCCCATCAAGGAATTAAGATTATGATAAAAGAACATGCCATAAAGGAACGCAAGTGCGACAAAAATGGCATACAACTCCAGCATGCTGTGAGTCATAAAAAAATTGATGATGATGATGATGAATACAAGAGATATTCATGAAAGATTTCCCAATTTGCACAGCTTCATGTTTGCTACCATCCAAGAACTTTCCCCTTGGAAAAGGATGACAAGAATAGCAGGATACTAACACAATATGTTTCAAAACAACAAAATTTAAGCTCAGGTCCTAACAGGTTTATTTTCAACAGTAGATATAAAAGAAATTCTTGAGAACTTTGGAAGATGTGGGAAGAAAATGGAAGAAACAAAATTCCATAAAATGTAACTTCTTGCCTGTGCTTCAGCCTGCAGGTGCTTGCATATAGACCTCCAATAAAGAGCTATCTCTGGATCCAACAGCTGAGAGCTTGCACAGCCATCTCCTGAGTGTGAAATGTGCATATGTGAGTTATACCATTTTGCCAGTGATTAACTGACGAAAATAAAAAAAGATGATGACGGTGACAACATGAACACAGAAGCTAATAGTTTTTGCATGTTTTGGTTCCACTTACCTACAGCTTCGGTGCTTGTCAATCCCATGAATCGGCAAGCACTTTGTCCATCATGAAGATCAATAACTCCGGCACATAGCAAAGCCCCCATCACAGAATCCCCAATAGTCTCATAGGTCTCTACATCGAGGAACTTTAGAAGTTCTATTGGATCACTTTTGCAATGTTTGGCCAGCCATTCATCCTTCATTAACTTCAAGCATTCCTTCACCACTGTGGGGGAACGATCAGACAGCCCTCTCTGAAGTATAACTGTCCTATGCTTGATGCTACAATTTATGGGAAAAATGTTAGTATTTCAATATAATCAATGAACCAGAAAGACAAAGTTTACCACCTCGATTAGTTAAACTTGACCTGAATATTTTCTCCATCTCACTGAAATCATCTATAAACCAATTTCAGCACAAACTGGTAGGATAAGTTCATCGACAATTGCACATGCACTTTTAGACGGCATTAAATACATGGAGACCGGAATGTGTTATGTCTATATTACTCGTTTAAAAGTTTCCTTCTAGACATCAGAAGGAAAACATGTGAATCTTCGGAATAAGCTAAACCCAACAAAATTGTAGGAATTCAGCACTGAGCA